>CAUYRT010026484.1:0-46587 GCA_963574885.1 Lepilemur ruficaudatus
TAGGGTAAAGGAAATAATGAACATTCGATTATCTACAATGAGAGGCAGTACAGAGTAATAGCATTAGTGGGGATCAAGACTGAAACAGACTTGGGTTTAAATTCCATTCCTGCCACTTACCTGGACCTCTCTGTGCCTCAGTTTCCTAGGAGATAATAGAAATTTCAGGGACATTGTAAAGATTATAAGTAATTAAAATAGTGTTTGGATCCAAAAGAGGTATTCGTTATCTGACTCAATGTAAAATACTAGATATTAATAATAATTTGATTTCGTTTTGAGAATCTGACAACACCTCTGCATCCCTTCACTAAAAACAAACAAACAACTACATACAGCATTTTGCACGTAATTTCAGAGCTTTGCTACTCTGAAACCAATCAAAGCACATATTTGGCACACACAACTCAGAAAACTTGTCACAGGGGAAAGAACTGTAGTTCTTTGTGAAATACAGACTACCATCCTGGAGAAGGGACAAGCAACATTTGAATGTGGTTAAAATTTGGGTCAAAACTATGTGCTTCCATAATGGTGTCTCCACTAGGTTTGACTGGGATAGAAATTCCTGACATGACTGTCCCTATCACAGGCATGAATACCTGCCAGATAACCTACAGTTGAAGAGCCTCAGTCACTTGTCTATAAAATGAGTATGTAAACATCATTCTGACAGGAGCATTATTAATATTAAGTAAGAGAACACAAACTCCTCTAGTACCTGACAGCCAAGTAATTAATCCTCCGGCTCTTTACTTTCTTTTTCCTTTTTTCTTCACTTATTTCCTTCCCTGCCCTGAGTTCTCCTTCTTGCTTCATGTCCCATAATTCTGAAGTCACTGTAATACTTTTACTCAGATAATCTCATATAACTTGTAACATAATAAACAAAGAAAGCCTAATATGTTATTGAGTTAACAGTGCCATTGTTACTTTGTTTTGATAACCCGATTTGTCCAGATATGTAACTATTTGATCCTCCTTTACTACTGGTTGCTCTTAACCATGGGCATAAATTGGGTGCATATTATATACATCAAGTCCCTGAAAAATTACCTGTAGTACTATTTGGGGTTCTTTATATATGTTACAGCTTTTCTAAAACTAGCTCTTATTATTTCTAATCCCTCCTCTATTTCAGTAACCTCAAAACATGGCTTCTAAATTGTAGTTACTCTAATTAGCATTCCACTCTTTCTAGCTTGCTTTTTGCCTGATTAGAACAAGTATTACCTGACTCCAAAGTTACTGAGATGGGCTTTCTGAATATGAGGAAAGCTGGGAGGAAAAAAAAGGTTGAGTAGGGTACGATATTCACATATAGGATTCATGGAAATTTTGGTAGTAGCAAAACTAGTGAAATTAGAGTGAATTAATTAGTATTCAGGAAAATTTTGTCATGTGTTGTCCTCAATTGGCCAAGGAGAGTAATTAGGCTCACAAACAACAGAAACCACAGGGTGGCAAATCTATTGTTCCTGCCAGCTTCTTCTGCTTGTTATTAAAGCAATTCTCTCCCAGTTTATGAAACAACACAAATTTAGTGTTGCAATTGAAATGTTATCAATATAAGATATGGAGATATGTGAAGCCTAGTATAATATCTCCATAAATACAGTTTTAAATTTTTCACAGTAAACATTATTCATGAGAAGTGTAAAATTCATGCAAAGTGTTAAACCTCGAAAATTAAAAAGGATTGCTGACTATGTCTTGGCACATTTTTCTTTGTTTGTAGAATATGTTAGAGCTGGGCTTTTTTTGATTAACAGCTACTGTAATGTAGAGAAAGCTTGTATTCATAATTTCATAATCAACAGGCAAATCAAGGAGCTGACTTGCTTAGAATTAGTAAATGCATTTTTTCCCTGGCTTCTTATAAAAGAACAGAACATCTGATAAGAAAAACAGAATCACATTTTTGTTAAAAAATAATAGCAAACAATGGAATGTTAGAACATTAATTTCATACTTTACATGAAAAAATGATCTAGAACTACTAAATAATAGCCCACGTAAATAACAAAGGAGTTTTCTTTTGCTGCCTGATTCTGGTAAAAGAAAAATGCATCCATATTCAGAAGTCATTTTCAAAGCAAATGTTCTTTTGGTAACGGAATAAACATAATGGGTAGTAAGATCAGTTTGTTTTAGTTTACATAACTGCTAAACATAAAATAATAAAAGTCAGAGTGTTTTCATTTTTTAAAGTTTATATATGAGACAAAACAAACTGAGCTTTCTATCATATTTTTTTCCAAACTACTGCTAAAATTCTTAACTGACAGTATTATCTGTTTGCATCTTTTCAGAACAAACCCCTTTGCCTACCAGTGGCATAAAAAGAAAAAACCAGCCTTGGGAGAACTTTCAAGTAAGTAATTGCTGTTGATTCATCCCTGAATATGACCCAATATAGCAATAAAATGATGTTGAACTTACAGTTTCTTCTCAGCGCATTTATAACCTTAGCGGCTTTAACTGTCTTTTCCTAGATGACCAAGTGGTTTCTAGACAAATACACATGACACACACACACAAACACACACACACATATCTTCTTAACATTCCCCTTCCTTTTATAATTCTACACTGAATTTTCCTTGCCGTTCATCGACACCAAGGTCACTTTATCCAGCTCCTTTTGTTGTTGTCTGGCTTGGGTTCAGAAAACAGGGAGCAATTTTAATGTTCTCTTTAGTAAAGCTACATTCTATTTATGAACTAAAAATAAATGATTTTTGTTTTCGTTTTCTGGTATCTTGAGCCTTTTGTACAACTATTTTTCTCCAACTCTATGGCTTGCAAGACTAGTCTTATAACTGGAAGAAGCAGAAAAGTTCCGTTGCCTAAAAATGTCTTCCCACCTACTAACTGATGCTTGGCAGACTCTCATCCCTTTGTCTGAGAACATCATCCCTTTAGCCTAAATATTTCCTTCCCATTGAAATTCAAATATCTGTACTTTAAGATCTTAGTCATTTTTACCTCAGCCTGAAGGATCCAAAAGCGAGTTTTGATGATGTGGAGGAGGGAAGAGAACTTGAGGGCATACGATTTCTGCAGAGGGTATTAGGTAAGAGAGAGGATCCAGTAATTAATAGCTTCAAAGGAAAAAGAAACTCAGCAAGTGGAGCTTGCTGAAACTTCAGCAAACATCACAGTTTTGCATGGGGCCTAATTAGTTAGAAAAGAAGGTTCCGCGGGTGACCGCTATTTCTTTGTAAAAGTTTACCTGAAAAACATAACATATATGTGCTTTGCAGCCCTGCATATTACAGAATGTATACTATGATTCAAACAGTTCCAGGAACACAGGTTTCCATTGGCCTCAGCCATGCACCATTTTGCAGCCCTGCCCACTTTGCACATCAGAAACCTGATTATAGAAACCTGGTTCTTCTTATTCTAAATTTCTCATTTCTCCAGTTTGAAATTTTTTTTAACTAGGCTCTTTAAAAACACCACAGTAGCAATAAAAACAAAACAAAAATAAAAATAGAAAAAAGAAAAGAAGCACAGAAAACAACAAAAAATACAAAAAAAAAACCCACCAGCAAAAAGAAACTATAAAATTATTGAGAAGAATGTAACACCTACTACTGCAATATATGATGTGCAATTTACTGACTTTTCCTAAGTGTATCTTGATGTATTCCATAGTCTAAAATTTATATTAGATACAACTATAATCTGATTCTGGTTTCAACCACAAAAGCATCTCTTAGAAAGGTGGTAAAATCCTTTGCTACAAAAAGAAAAATCTCTGCTTTACACCACTGTTGATGTGTTAGTGGCATCCACATTCCCAGCAAGTTATTTTTCATCCTGGTAAGCTTCTGGTAAACCACTTCCTTAAATCATGGATAGAACAGAAATTGCAGAGAATTCTCTATTTCTAATCATAATTTTTAAAACTTCAACTAAAAGTGTAAAGGCTTCATCAATGATTCCTATAGCTTGCTCTTTTCTTAAGCCTACTTGCTTCTTAAGTCAATACTAAGTTCCTAGATTTAAATATCTGTGATTTTCCTCTAATATGTTCTCCACTAAAACTTTTCTCTTCCTTTAAAATCCTTAGTAGAGGAAGTGGTATTTGGGTGGAAGAGAAGAGTGTCTTCTCCATATTTAGCTGTCAGAACTTTAAGGTTACATCCTGAGTTGCACAAAAACTTGATCTGGCAGCAATTAGCGGGGTTAAAAAAAAAAAAAAACTTTTCCACTTTGCCATTAAAATACTCCCACTAATTTCTCTGTGCACTAAAAATGATATGAAGAACCCAGTTATGGGTATGGCCCGTGGTTCTGCTTTTCTGACTCATTATCTTAAGACTTGTTTCTACATCTTTACAAATGCACTCTTTATCAACGGCTGGGCACCAGTTTTGTTTGCTGATGTTGGTTCCCAACAGTACAATGTCATGGGGCATCTCTTCAAGCTATTTCTTTGCTAACTCTACAAAGTATTTCTTTCCATTTCTCCCCACCCCTGTGTTCTGCTGACTATTTAAACTTAACATTTGAAAACAGTCCACTGGGTTTGTTTTTTGGTACACTGGCTGCTTTCCAAGATTTTGTTGTTGATCTTGTCTGACTGTTTAAGGATGACCTTTCGGTGATGTTATAAAACTTCTCAAGGAAAGGAAAACAGATGTGCTTATTTAATCCCCTTCTAAAGACTGTTTAAAAAATCCAGTTGTTCTAAAACAGAGTGGTTTGATATAAAGAGCTGCAGCATATCACATGTGCACCTGCGTGTTTTCAGCTTTTAGGGACGAAAAATCAGCACTGCAAAATATAATCAGGCACAAAGAAAAGCCAAAAAAAAGCCAGTAATGGAATTTTTATTCCTGATACTCAAAGGGTATTGGTGAACAGGCCTGCTGTTTCTAATATTTACATAGAGACAGGGGCCAAATAGCCAATTCAATAAAACAGCCAACTCTTCCATGAGAAAAAAAAATGATTACACTACTTAGAGTTAATGGATGTTGACTCAAAAGTATTCAATATGGAAAAGATTTTGGAAGTCTCGTTTTATAGATGTGGAATATGAGGTCTGGAGTGGTTAAGTGACTTATCAAAGCCAGAGACAGGACTAGGATCAGAGTTGTAGCTCTCTGCCTCCCCAGCCAGGACCCTGAGCTTACTCTTTGACTGAACTTTTTGAATGTTTATGCGTTATATTAAGAAAGCCCACATGCTCCATTATTATTAAAAGAAACAAGATGGTGCCTGCATGGGTATCACAGTATAAAGTCAGCCCATTCAGTTAAACCAGTCAAAAAATAGTCAATCTAGTAGGTATTCTTAAAGAGACAGTGCTTTGTAGGCTTTTAGTTTTTTTAATTGCTAATGGGAGTTAGAGCAATAGATAATGTATGTGTTTATGTATGAAATTATACGTTATTCAAACTAAAAAGAGTACAATTTTTGAGATTTTTGATTGTCTAATTATAAGTGATGACATCAAAATAGAACCCTTGTAGTTAATCAAATATTTTGTAGTATTTACTTATTTTTGTAAGAACCTTCCTTCCTCTATATAGCTCTATGGTTTTAAAGATAATTAATGGGAAAGAATAGAGATATTATGTATTGTTGAGCTAACTTTGATAAATAATTTTTTAAGTGCCCTAAATTATGTAAAGACTAAAAGTGCCATTGTTCTGTCTATTCCATAGAAAGCTGTTCATGTTTAGTTGTGAAATAAAGCTCAGAGAACAATTCTTAGGTTACAAAACTCATTCTCCACATGATATATTGTCTTTTCACTAAGAATTAGTTAAAAAACTTGCCATTTTAAGGTTTCAATTATTTTTCACCATTGTCCCCATGCATGTTCCTCTTAAGGGTGCCTAATTGTGTTGCTAAGCAACCTTGCATTCTTGTTGGGGCATGATGATGAACTGATAATTACTTTAAATACAGCTGTTCAGAGATGGCCCCTTTAAGAATATCCTGATCGGCTGGGTGTGGTGGCTCACGCCTGTAATCCTAGCACTCTGGGAGGCTGAGGCAGGTGGATCACTCAAGGTCAGGAGTTCGAAAGCAGCCTGAGTAAGAGCAAGACCCCATCTCTACTAAAAATAGAAAGAAGTTAATTGGACAACTAAAAATATATACAGAAAAAAAATTAGCTGGGCATGGTGGCACATGCCTGTAGTCCCAGCTACTCGGGAGGTTGAGGCAGGAGGATCGCTTGAGCCCAGGAGTTTGAGGTTGCTGTGAGCTAGGCTGACGCCACAGCACTCTATCCCAGGCAACAGAGTGAGACTCTGTCTCAGGAAAAAAAAAAAAAAAAGAATATCCTGATAATTTTGTCTTAGAGGCTGTACAGGGTTCTTCATTACAACTCATAGTTCTGTAGGAATATAAATGATAGACTGGAAAAGCATTAAGTCTTACTTCCTTCCAGTATGATTTTTTTGTTTGTTTGTTTTTGGAAGAGGATAAAATCAGTCAAATGACAAGTCAAGGATTTCAAAGAATTGTGAGGAAAATAAGTACTTCTTTTATTGAGCAGATTATATTATTTTTTCCTCAACCTAAATTCTTTTTTTTAATTGAGGTAAAATATACATATATAATTTACCACATTTTCTATTTTTAAGTGTACAGCTTATTGGTAATAAATACATTTTTTTCCTTCTGCCTCAGCCTCCCAAGTAGCTGGGACTACAGGCAGGTGCCGCCATGCCCGGCTAATTTTATATATATATATATATTTTTTTTTTTTAGTTGGCCAATTAATTTCTTTCTATTTTTAGTAGAGATGGGGTCTGGCTCTTGCTCAGGCTGGTTTCGAATTCCTGATCTTGAGCGATCCTCCCACCTCGGCCTCCCAGAGTGCTAGGATTATAGGTGTGAGCCACCGCGCCCGGCTGGTAATGAATACATTTATATTCTTTCTTTTTCCCTTCATCTTCCCTTCCAAGTACCCTTTCTGGCCTCTGGTAACCACCATTCTACTCTCCATCTTCATGAGATCCATTGTTTTAGCTCCCACATATGAGTGAGAATGTGTGGTATTTGTCTTTTTGTGCTTGGCTTATTTAACTTAATGGCCTCCAGTTCCATCCATGTTGCTGCAAGTAATTGGATTGTGTTTACTTTTATGGCTGAATAACATTCCATTGTGTATATATACTATATTTTCTTTATTCATTCACCTGTTGATGGACACTTAAGTTGATTCCATATTTTGGCTATTGTGAATAGTGCTGCAATAAACATCAGAGTGCAATTGATATAGTGAATGTCTTTCTTCTGAATATATGCCCAGTAGTAAAAATAATGTACCGCATGGTAGTTCTACCTGTAAGTTTTTGAGGAATGTTCATAGTGATCTCCATAGTGGCAGTACTAATTTACATTCTCACCACCTGTGTACAAGGGTTTCTTTTTCTCCACATCCTTGCCAGCATCTGTTATTGCCTGTTCTCAACCAAATTCTTGAGAAAAAATGTCAAGCCATATTATTTTGAAAACTAAGTTCCATATTAGCCAACATGGGTATTTGAATTTAATGTGGTTTTCAGAGCAAACTAAATTGTTAATTAAGTTCTCTCCACCGTGCATGCTCTGGTCCCAGATATCTCTCCTCAGTTTAGGAATATCCTCCCCTGAACAGTTTTTCTAAACAGACTACACCAGCAGCCTTAATATTTCTTGCCTTGATGTATAGGTATGTATACAGGAACTACTACCGCCTCCCCAGCACATAAAGGGAGTTAACAAATAGTGTTCTCAATGCACATCTGAAAATAAAAAATGATTGTTTCCTTAAATAACATTTTCAGTGATAATATTATAGAATCAAAGAAACAAGGAGATACTTCAAATTACTAAAGAATCATAGAGCATGTTCTAAGTACAAGAGAAGAGACCCACTAATTTCCACCTCCAATGACCATCCCACCTAGAACTGCATTGCTGATGGCTCTGCCAAGAGATAAATTCTCCTTGTATTAACACCCCCTTCAAAGTTTTAGAAGGTATCCCAAAAACATTAACTGTTTTCTTTATAACTGTTCTTGTTTCTAGCATTTATAGATATATCTAATACTGTATAATTTTTCTTTCTATTTTGGGGATGATCCTTTCTCAGGGGTATCATATATTATGATATGTAACGTTAAAGTTCTGATTATTTTTTCCATTCTTGTAAAATTTAAACTATTACAATTTAAGGCAGCTAAGTTTAATGGTTTTATGACTTGGGGCCATAAAGGTGAGAGTGAGTGTAGCTGCAAGGCTACTCTAAGGGTCAGTTTCTTCACTTACAGAGTAAAGTCTGTAATGCTTTCCTCCCAGATCAAGGATTAAATTAGATATGCTAACACAGTGTCTACTATATAGCACATTAAACATGAGCCCCCTTTCCTAGATTCACTGGGTGTTGCCCCGTTTAGTCTTCTAGGCTTTACTGAAAAAGTTCGTACCTCCAGGAATGCATGGACTCTGACCATATTCCCTTACAATCTTCATTTTACCAAACTGAAGGCTCTCTATTCTTTTGTGATATCCACACTATTATTCCCAAATTCTTATTTCCTATCTTATTCTCTGAAATTTTTACTATTCAGTTTAATATAATAAGCATTAATTGAGTTACTATGAGGTGAGGGGCATTACAAAATCCTGAGGTTACAAATGTAAACAAAATTCTTGCCCTCATAAAGTTCATAATCTAATATCAAGAGTAATAAACAGACACAAAATTGCAGTTCAACCAGATAAATTCTGTGATATTGGCAATCCTGTGCCTTCATGGGAACACATAAATAAAAACACCTAAATCAGATTAGAGAGGATGAGTAGTCAGTGGGGCGTCTGTCTTCTTAGACTTTTCTCTAGAGTTGGCAATTACATCAGTATCTGTGTTCCAGGTTTGGACTGATGGAGACAGCCTTAAAGTTACCCCCCTCAGCCCGACTAACTTTAGGCAGGTTTCTTCCTTCCTGGACTATAGGCTCCAATCTCCCTTTTTCTAGATCATTTACTTTAGAAAACTTACGATTGTAAATTCTTTCTCTGGCCCTTTGAGTTGTAAATATTGCATAACCCAGGAATGCCATTCTCACCGACCTGTATCTTTTTGAATTGTAATCATCAATAAGATAGCATTCCTATTTCCCAATCTCTATGGGAGGACAGGAGCCTAACTTGCAAATAAAGATGCCTAATCACCTTAACAACCTTACCACCAAGGTCTCCCAGCACTCTGCCACTAGCTCTAATAAATCTTCCCTTGCCCTTTGAATTCTGTCCTTTGATAGGATGCATCTAGGTGAGATGAGAAACTGATTTTTGCCTAATGTTCTACTCTATGTCTAGCATTTGGTCAACCCTGTTAAATGCTGATGACAATAAGCCTATCCTGTCGATGTTTAGAGGGAACCATTTAAAATGGCTCTAAACTCTTTCACTAGCAACAAATGATACCTCAGAGTCCATCATCATTTTCTAATTGTAACTAGCATAATTTTTTCAAAAATATTTTCTTTACATTTATGCACAAAATGTGCCTTTGTTTCAGTGATACTATGAGTAGGCTAAAGTATTCACTCTTCCTAATAGCTTCATGCTTACACTTTTGGTAATTTCAATGATTTAAAGGGTTCAGAATCATGACTAAATTTAGGAACAATTTATCATGTCCGTCATTTATAAATTACTGAATAAGGACTCTCTTTGCTGTATTTTCCATGAAGCTCATTATAGGATCAACTCAAGCATCTGGCTTCATGGGTGGTCTAGATTAAAAGAGGATTTTAGGTAATTGATGGTTTTATCCGGAACTCTGAATTCTAAGATTTGATGGCAATTTCTAAATCAATCACATAAAATTATAAATGACCTTCAAGAAAGACCACACAGTAAACTTTCCTAAAGATTGCTGTAAAAGTTAAACTTAGATTTGAATTTAGTTCTAAGTTAAGTAAAAATATTTCCTCCATTTTAACACTTTTTTCATTATAAAATTTATAAAACCAGATTTTTGCCTTTTAATGTGCACATATGCTGTGCTGGATTTTTCTCTTCCAAAAAATTTTACTAACTTACATCATATATGCCATACCATACAACACACAGCACCTCAGAATTAAGGATATATGGAAGAATGACTGATTATCTCCTCTTGCTACATGGAAATTATTACTTAGAACTTCTTTGGATAGTTTTTAAAAAGACGCCAGTCATCTAAATCACAAAAACACCCATATACATAACACCCTTACATATCCTTCTTTCTTGGGAATAGATTTATATTGGTGTAAATAAGTAATAAAATTCATGTGTTAATATTATGTAATTATAATTTAAGACATGATGGAAATGTAGTTTTAATGTCAAAATACATATATTTTTCAAATATAGTGGAGAGTCATATAACCATCTTGTAATGCATATATTTGTCCATTACATGAGGCTTACAATATACTTTACTATGAGTTGAGTATGGTAGTACTGTATTTTATAAGTATACCTTTGCTTTCATCATCTACTGTGGATGCAAAGTCTTTGGTCAGAAACATATCCCCTGCATGATGTCAACATCATTATTGGAAAGTGCAATATTCTTTTAACGTACAATTCGATATGAAATGACTGAGACATTCTCAGCAAAAGAAGGAAGTTATATATATTTGACTTTTCTTGGCAGGCCTATTTCTCTCCAGTAATTACCCAATCTCTACATAGACATCGTAATTCAGTGTTCTTAAGGAAATCAAACTTTTCTTGCTCTTTAATTCTTTGTTCCCACAAAATACTTGTCAAACACATAGCTATTAGCTACATATGAAGTGGATGCATACATCAAAATTACTTCACAAGCCCACTTAACCAAAGTACTAAGTAAGCGGCCCAGAATCCAAAACAAATCAGTTTAAGAGCTAGGTATGCAAAAATGCTATAATACACTAGATTCCAATGAGCTACAGTTTTTATTAATTTTACATCACTCAGCAAGCTCAGATTGGGTCTTTATGTTGAGTTTCTTTAATTGACAAATGGTTAAGAACATACTTCAAATGCAATTACACTATGAGACATGATAGGAAACGCAATAGGAATATAGGCTGTGTGTGTGAGTGTGTGTGTGTGCGTGTGTATGTGTATTACTCATATATCTCCCGGCTGTTTTCCATTAAAGACATAATTTCAACTTTATAATGAGGTTATTAATATACCACATATTTCTGGTAGTAAATTCTTATCTCTTGAGAAAATGTATTGCATATTATATATGTGCACTTTAATCCCTCTTAACGTGAGATATATTTTTAGAAATAATACTGTTACCATAATATTTTAAGAAATGTCAGTTAACTCTTACTATTTATCTCAATATCCTTGTGAGATAACTATGAAGAGATTTTATTAATATTTTAGTGAGTACTTCTCCTGGTTCAAATTGTGCATGCAAAGGATTCTGAAGTTAAGTAAATTGGATAAAGTATCTTGCTATTTATGTAGGTTAAAGAAACTAAGACAACATTCATTCTTTCATCACATTTTAACTGTATGTGGATTCATCTAGAAAACTTCATCAGGAGGCTTATTAATATTTGAAAGTAGAGAATTTCTACTGTCTGGCTGATTTTTGAAAGAGTGACTAGGACACGGTTATATAAATCAAATTAGTGCAAACAACATCCCATCCAGTCACTCGAAGTCACTTTCCTAATTAAATCTCAAGGTTATTAATTACTCATCTTATGACTTTAAATTTAGACAGTCTTAAATTAGCAACAAGTTTTCTTATGACTCAAGGCAGGACGGATTTTACAGAATGATTCTGGTAGATTAATATTTTCTTTAATTGAAACATAGGTGGCCAAGATATATATTAATTTATTATAGATAAGTCATACATTTTCAATGGAAAAAAAAGTTCCCTTCTATGCTCCCTGTGGCAATTTGTATGCAAAATTTTAAAAATATTGGTCAACTATATTCTTCTTTTCTGATTCAAACAGTATAAGTGATGATTAATGGTATGATTAACTAGACAGTAAGCTTCTCAAACATGTTTTAACCCATTAGAACAGTCTTTTACATGAAGTAGCAACTCAGGAAGTAATTGTTGGATGAATGAGTGGACAGATTTCATTCACACTATCATAATGCTTGAAATCTTATTTACATGAATCTGAGATTTAATTTTGTTAATCTTAAAAAAGACAACAGAAGTCAGTAATTACATCTGATTTATAACATGACCTCTGTCTTCAGTAGCTGGTTAAAAAGACTAGCTTTACTGGTGGTTTCAGAAAACGATAAACTAAATGGGTGAAAAGAATCGAATCAAAACATTTACAGTGTATACTTAATTGGTTTGAGAGCTGAGTGATCAGGAATTATTTGTTAACAACAACCGACTGCCGGTTTCCATGGTGAGGCCTGAACTGCATGGGTTTCAGACTCAGTCAACACCTCATTGACTTTTAGCTCACTTCATAATGCTTCCCTGTGCCTGCACACAGCCCTTATTTTGAGGTAATAGATTCAACTGTTTGCCTTTAAAAATGTTACATTGAAAACTAGTGTCACAATTTTGTATGATACTTTGGATATATTGCTAGATATGATAAATCCAGATCTATATTATTTTACCTCCAACTGAAAAAAAATGCCAATTAGATTCGCCCCCTTAGATGGAATCACTAACAGTGTCTTCCTACTTAACTATAGGGCCCTATATCTAAGCTGCCTATTTGAGCAAGACACCAAAGTGTCACCACTGAAGTGTGCCATCAGAGAAGCAGATTTTCTAAGGCAAAGCAGATTTTGCAAGTGGTTTCCAAAGAAACTAATCATGGTTTCAGCATGATCACAAAATTAGCAGTTTTAATGCTTTAGTTGCTATATTAGAAAAAGCCATGGGTTTCATTCACTGTTCAAAGAGAGCCACTGCATGACTAGCAGGCTGGGCCAAATTTTGTAAGCTGTAGCAAACCTGGGTGCATGAAATAATCTAAGGGACATTTTTGATCTAAACTCAAACAAAATGGGATTAAATACATAAATCCTTCCAGGAAGTTTGGACACTGACAAGATCTGTCACTTAGGATAGCAATTCAGCTTAACAAGTGAGGCAAATGGGACTGATGAAATTTGCCCTTTCCATGGGAGAAGACACAATGATTTCTATTGATGCTATCAGTATTTCCACAATCTTCTGTTTCCAGTAGGTTATATATAGCATCACAGAAGAACACTGCAAACACGTAATTGAGTCTTCATAAAGATTCAGAAAAATATATTCAATTTCTCTTGACAAAGAGAACTGACTTCTTTTATTGATAATAACAATTATCATTATAGGATTACAATAATAACTATTATTCAGTGTACAATTTTTATATGCAGGGAAGACAGGTATCATATCAGTATTATGTCAATAAAAGCTAATACAGCTAATGAGTACACAAAATATACTAAGTCTACACTAGGGACTCTAACTTCTGAACTTGAGGTTATGGCAGTTTATCTCAATTTTCCAGCAAAACTATTTATCAAACTTACTGTATATTATCCCACACTATATCAGAATTATTTCAAAAGGGATCTTGTTAGTCATTTCCATTAAAAAAAAATCCAAGCCATGCCTTTTCTATGAAATTTTTGGTGGTTGCTATGACAATGGTATTTCTATCTCAGCCCACAATTCATATTCTTCAGCTCTTTCCCAAAGTAACCTGGTTCTGCTTGCTAGGTGTCATCTTCTAAGATTCCAAAAGATATTCCCAATATTCTCTCCAAACGGGGATTGGGAAAACAATAGCATTACTAAATGTTAAATTGAAACAAAAATTATTCCTATTCCAAGCGCCCTAATACAACTAACTTCATTTTTTCAAATCTTTTTCTTTTGACAAGAATGCTTATTTATATATAGTTGCAATTATAGCAAACATGTCGTTTTGCTTTTTTCACCACTCTTTCCCTTAGAGAAAGCATTTTTCATATATTACATTTTGAGAGACTGACGTTAAAAAATACATGACATTTAGTGGATATAATTCATATGTAATTTAATCAGGCATCTACTATGAGCTATTTAGTTTATATTCACTTTTTTCCTTATTACAAAGAAATTCATAAGTAAAATTTTTATGAACGTATATATTTTTTCTTCTAGGACTTGTTTCTTCAGAATGCTTTAATCAGAGTGAGACAGGGGTTATGGTAGGTTTGGCTTGGGTACTATTTATAAAAATGCAAATCTGAATGTGTTTAGGTAAGGTGTAGTCTGTGCCTTCTGTTGCCTTCCCCCATGCCACAGTGCACATTTACATTTACCTGCCTGACCGTTGAAAGCGTTTGAGATTTTGATTTCTAGATTACTGGATCAAAGGTATAAGTATTTTTATGACTTTCAATAACTATTATCAATAAACTCTTCAAAACCAGCCATACTAATATTTCAATATCACCAACATTCATTCATTTGAGTGTTTTTCATGTCCTACATGCAGTATAGGCACTGGGGACACAGTGACCAAATAAAGCAATGAACAGGGAGTTACAATTCCATGTGCTGTAATAGGATTCTGTCAGGAGAACCCATGAGAAGGTCATTCCAGGGGGAGAGGTGGCAGGCAGGGGAATAGGTGAAGTATTGAGAAAGGAGAGAAATCCAAGCAAAGAGAGCACCACATGCAATTGCCTAGAAAATAACAGTGCAAGGAACATTCAAGAAATTTTAAGTATTACGAGAGCACATAGTGTGAGGTTAAATGTGGAAAGACGAAGCTGTAGATGTAAGCTGGAATGAGAGCATAAAGGTATGGTATGTGTTTGCCACAGAGTAGGATATGTCATGTACCCATTTTATACCAGCATAGCCATCATGAAGTGTCATTTAATAATTTTTATTTAATTTAGTTAGCTGTATAAGCCTATCATAGTAGACTGGCTTTAACATGCATCACAGCTGAGGAAGTCAAATTCCTGGCATAGTCCACAGCATGAAAGGCGGCACAGAGATCAGAAAACCCGCCCGCGCTTGAGAGGAGACTAGTGCAGTTTGACACCAGCACGGGCCTATGAACAGGGGAAGGGGAGGTGCCAGAGCTGCAGCAGTGGGTTGGAACAGCAGAAATGCCTGGAGTGACAGGCTCAGGAGTGTACTTTGGTTGTATTCAACAAGCAATAACATTACATAGTGATTTTAGAGGAAATAAAGTCACAATGAAAGGGAACAGCGATTCCCTTAATTAAAGCAAAACTCAGAGTATCCTGGTTTTAGCACTGGAAAACAATCACCAGGTAGGTGATGGAGGAGGACTGCACCCAGTAGGGCTTCTCTCATTTTGATTATCACTGGCGCCACCATGCCAGCCTCTAGGCCTCTGCCAAAACACCTGGCTCTTGATGTAGACAAAACAAAAACATCTTGCTTTATTTCACCACAGTAAAATCACTTCTTGGCCTTTTGGCTAAGATCAAGTGTATTTCACTTCAGTAAATAATATAGCTGAAACATTAAAAGAATTTAGGAAGAAATAAGAGAGAATGATAGGGAAACACAAAGTGTGAGAAATATATAAACAGTCTGTTTTATAAAAAACTAGTTTATTTTGTCATAGAACGGTGCTAGCCTGGAGTCCCTGGAACTCTAGGTTGCACTCCAGGTATCTGTCAGCCCTGTGAAATAGTAAGTAAAATACTGTGTGTCTTTGTACAGGCTATGTATGAAGTATACGAAGGAATGATGACCTCTATCCATAGATAGAGAAGAAACTCTTACAACTGTCTGTTAATGCAAGTCAAAGGCATAGGATGGGGCAATTCAGCAGAAGCAGTATTACAAGTCATTGAAACATTTGATTAGGGTACATGGCTCTCTGGGTTGCATTATTCAAGAGTAAAGTTTAGAACATCTGAAACCAGGATTCTTACCTTAGGGTTCAAGACACAGAGTTCTTAGAACTCCTTTGAAATGACACTAAAAATCGTGTGCACATGTACGTGTGTGTATATATTTTCCGAGAGGGCATTAAAAAGTTCATAAGCACTGCCTTCTTTTAATTCCATGGTGCATCCTCATGGCACTTCTGTGCTGGGTCTGCCCATCTCTGAAGGAGGAAGCTCTAGCTTCTGAAATCTTGGGCATAAGTCAGCAGGTAGTGGGGGCCCTTCCCTGAAGGAACGGCCCAACACTGCATGTTCACTAAGATTAACAGATGAACAAGGACAGGGAGTAGACAAGACACTGTTGTAAGGGTTGAGATGAAAAATAATAGAAAGTACACTATGGTCTTATGACTGCAAATACAAAAGCAGATATAGGCAGGAGAGACTTCTTGGTATTTGATATACATACCACAGCATTTTTTACCAAGTTGTCATTCAGTGGTTGGAGAACAAATTTTGGAAAAAAAGTCACTATTTGGGAAAAAAATGGAACCACATAGTCAAGCAGTGCCTGGCAAATAGTAGGGCTATCACTAATACTGGAAAGAAGCAGATTTAGATGGTGGAACTACAAATCTTAGTATTAACAATGTATTAATTTGCAGAACAGACAGTATTTGGACTTTTAGATTCCTGATGTGTACAATACTTTATTTTCTGGTCATCTCAGACAAGTTCATTTTTCCTTTGATTATTGTTGCAGTGGAGTTTTGGAAGTTTGAATTTGGGGATGTGGATGATAAAGGAGGTTAGGGGATAGAGGAAGACAGGGGTTGAAACTACAAAAATAACAGAAAGCTCGGTGAACTATAGCTAACCTTGTTGAGGAAACTCTGTATGGACGTGGATCCTGAGATAAACAGGAGTGGCCTGAACAGAAAGAGAGCTGGAGTTACTCCTCCTAACGTTAAGTTCAAACCAGAGTAACGCAGTCTAGTGGTAAAAGGAGAAGCAGCAGTGGCACCAAGGTATGGAGAGGCCTGGTTCTTTTCATACTCTTAAAAGAGAAAGCTAATGCTGAAGGGATGGTAGAGGGAATTTGAAAAAAATCCAAATTTCAATTGAGCTGAAGAAGTCAGAAAATGTGAAGGAGAAGGAAGGTTGTATAGTTTGTTAGAAGCACATAAATTAGAGTTAATAAATGCCAGTGTTAAAATCTGATTCTGTCATTCATTAGTTATCACTTAAGAAATTCCGGGAGAATCACTTAAGAAAACCAGAAGAAATATGAACTGTAGTGCACATTAAGTCAATGTTGAAGAAGGTGATATATTTATTTGATGTATAATTCAAGTGGTGTTTTGCAATGCTTTAAGAAAAGTTCACATTATTTGAAATTTCTGAAATAATCAGAAAGCTTGAATAAAAGAAAGATCATGTGCAACAAGGATGTGCTCTTGTTTAATTCAACAGTTAGAGAAATAGAAGAGTTCAATGGAAATGTTTTTCTGTCAAACTTTCCCAACTGGTGGCTGTTGCGAATATGGCAGCCTGTATCTGCCCTCATTTCCTTCAAACAGGGGTTAACTTCTTTCAAGAGGGCTTAGTTTCATGATTAAAAACATGAGGTTGAAACTTTGGGTCTGAATCCCAGAGCTGCCACTTGCTAACTGTGCAACTTCTGACAATTTACTTATTATACATTCTCTAAGTCTCTGTATCTTTATTTGTAAAATGTGGATAATAATTGTGAAGGTTAAATAACACTGATAACCAGCAAATTGGTATAGAAATGCAGAGATGTTGAATCTGGGCTGAATTAAATTAAAATAAATAGTTGCAAGAGGGTAACCACTGTTTTAGACATTTTAAAATTACCTCATAAATATATACAATTATTGCTTTTCAATTAAAGACAAAATAAAGTAATAAAATTTGCAAATAAATTTAAAAAAAAGAAATGTAACAATTGAAATGGGACTTCTCCGTCCCATTGCCAGAAAAAGAGGAATGGTTAACATGAAAGAGAGCAGGAGTTGAAACTGGTGACTTCTAATTGCTTTATTTTTGGCTTTTAATTTCATTTGACTTTAATTCTTTGAGGAAGGGCACAATCTCTCCAGGTTGTCACAAGCCTCTCCCTTCCCTCTTGCCTTTGATCTGGCCCAATTTGCTTGGCCCTGTGGACATTTGAATAGTGGAAGCATGTTTGAAGCTCTATGCACACAAACAGAAGCAGCTAAATACAACCATCCAAGAGAGATGTGGGTATACATTTATGCCTATTTGTGGGTCTATCTGGACAGTGTCTCTTGAGAAGTCTGCAAAAGCTTGGCAGATAGAGTTCTTACCTCCCCCGTACCCCACCCCCGACACTTGCTAGCTCCCAGTGCAAGACAACCTACTGACACCCTCAGGGGCCTACACTATCATTTCTCACTTTCCTCCTAGCATCAGAGCTCCCAAAGAAGTGATTTACACTCTTTTACTGTCTTATTCATTCTCTCCTTGCATCTCCCACAATCCAGCCTCTGATGCACATTCTTTTTTGCTTCATTCTCTTCTCTGATGTAATTACAAAAATAAAGTGAACTTGCCTCACTCCTCTTTCTTCTTGACCCCACTGAACTATGAGACTGCAAAATATTTTTTTTCCTATCTCTTTTTTCTAGTAATCCATCCTTTAGGGTACAAAATCCTGCAATTTATAAAACAAAATTGCCGTCTCATAATATATGGGGTATATATTAATAGACGCAGTTTGAGAAATCTTCACATTTTAATTGAATCCTCATTAATTAATTAATTCTAATATGTAAGGATTTCCCTAATTAGTTTTATCCCTTTAAATTTAAGCCCTGCGAGTAATAAATATTTTTGTCTTTGTGGGCTACGGAAGGTCTCTATTACATATTATTCTTCGTTTGTTTTCTTACAATCTTTAATAAATGTAAAAGTGTTTCTTAGCAAAGAATGGATTTGGCCTGTGGATTATAGCTTGTTCAGTGCTACTTTAAAATAAAAAAACTCTCAGAGAAAAACACAACAAAACTCAATAATCAGTATTGATGTCAGATTTTCAACATTTTAATGAAGTGAGAGACCAGAAGTACTACGGAGAAAATATATTTATCCGTTCCCAAGAAATCTGGGGAACAGAGGTAAGTTTAGTCTCAGATTGTTTACGAATACATTAGATAAGTTCTTGTCTACCAGTTCATTCCTCTGTGTGTGTCTCTCTCTTTTTTCTTATGTAACTGCCATTTCCTGAAGATGATTCCTTCCTTACATTGAGACAGGGTTCTCATTTACACCTTAGATTTTATAAAATGACAACAGAATTACTGTACTCATTTTCACAATCTCTTACCATGTTGTGCTTTCATCTTTGATATGGCACAAACGTTCCTGTTCAGAAAATTATTTCTTTTGCCTGTTAATTGGATCTCATCAGCCTTCTCCTCCACATGTTCTATGCCACATCTGATTAACTCAAATTACTCACAGTTGATTTCCAAGCCTACCGTATACCACTCGAGCCTTTCATTACTTACCTTATTTTTCTGCACTTTTTTGGTCTACAATTTTTGTTTTAGATTGCTCATATTTAAAAGTCCCCTTGTGATAGCAGGCATAATTCCCTCAGAGATGTGGGAGAAACAGATGCTGTACCTTTCTGCCAAGGCAACCATTCTCTCTGGCAATGCCCAATCATGTTTTCCTGGGTTCTGTGCAGGATGGGTCATCATCATCTTAACACACCCAAGACCAAGCCACACATACTACTGTAACGTCTCTGAATTCTGCTTGCCTCCCAGGCTATAAGCTTTAAAACAAGCTTTGACTCTTGATCACCTCTCTCCCCTATGGCAATAGTTTCAAGATTAATCATACAGTAAACTTAATACATTACCTCAGCACACACCAAGTGATGCCAGATGAGGTGAAGTCCAGAAATAGGGTTTCTAAAGACTTTTATCATGATCTACTGCCATATACCTGAGAGACACCTGACACTTTTGTCAGTAGTAGGAGCTTAATATGGCAGTGGTTTTCTTCCTGGAAGCTTAGGTGCCAGAACCACTGTTACTTATTACCCCAAAATAAGTTTGAATGTCTCTCTCCTTTTCCTTGTTTGAGAATTATTCTAGTTAGTCTTGAAACTTTGGCTTTATTAATCTTTAAACTGGTTACTGTCATAAGTGCCCATACTCTTGACTTTCAGGAACACTCGGCCTTGCTTTCACATTCCCCAGGATAATTTTAGTAAGTTTAGAGCAACAAAGAGTAGTTTACTATGAGACAAAAATATAGGGTGGGTTGCTGTTCATTTGTTCAACATTTACAAATAGTTGTCACGTGCCAGGCATTGTGCTTTTGATGCCAGAAATAGCAAACGGCCGCTGCCTTCAAGTGGTCCACAGTAAAACCAGGGATGAGTTTCAGCAAAATGGAATACTATAAAGAGTGGGTTAAAGGCCAGTCTAGGGTGCTGGGGTGGGAAGGGGATGCAGAGAAAGAGCAAGTTTATCATGAAATACTTTTGGAGAACAGGACACCTCGTTCATGTTTTGAGGAAAATGTTGGAGTGTGAACGACAACAAAAAGTTTCAGAAGTGAACCTTCTTGGCAGAGGCAACAGCATGCTTTAAAGCAGGAAGACATAAAGAGCAATGGTGGTTCTTAAGAACGGCCCATAGGTAAGTAGAAGACCTATTTGCGCCAGTAGCACAAAAGATGGATGTTGAGTAGCAATCAAAATTGCAATGGATAATCTACTGTAAGGATACATCACCTTTCTTTCTTTCATTCTACAAGTCCTTACTGAGTGGCTCCTACCATGGTAGGCAGGTCCTGCAATGAAAAAATATTAAAAAGCCACTGCTCTCATGGAATTTGCATTATCGTTGGTGGGGGCAGAAAATAAACCAACTTAAAAATATATTGATTGCCAGAGGACAAAAATATATGGAGAAAAATATATCAAGTATATCTGAGTGTGTGCAAGAGTAAACGTGTGCATCTGCATGTGCAAAAATTATTTTTTTACAGAGTGATCGAGACCTCACTGATAAGGCGACATTCGACCAGAGACTTGAAGGTAGTTTTACCGCATTTATTATAATATCTTCTATTATATTCTCTTTGTATGCATATGGATTGCATTTCTAGCAGATGAAATTGTAAGCGCAAGGGCCTCGGGATGGAAGACTGCTGAGTGTGCTGAAAGCACCGCAAGGGGGCTGAAGTTCTTGGTGTGGAGATAGTGAGAAGAGTCACGGATAAAATCAGAGAGCTGGTGGTGGTGGGCGGGGAGTAGATCAGACAAGGCTTGTTAAATGGTTTTTTGAGGATTGTTCCCTTGAGACTCCTCACCTCTTAGAGTCAAGGAAATGTTTAGCCTCAGGTAATAGAGAACAATTATTTGATAATTTTAGCCAGTTAAGCTTCAAAGTCTAAAATTTTTATGAAGAGAGATTTTGCTAAAATGTTATAGCTTTCTTTTACTATATCAGAGTAATAGATGTATAAATCCAAAGAATTTTCCACTTAGGGAAAAGTAGCATCAGGGTATGCCATGAAAGAAAGAAGTTATGAGTCAGAAGCTTAAAAGAAATTAAACCTTCTTAATCTGTGGAATTTGGGGAGGAGCTGGTAGAGAAATATAAAAAAAAAAAAAAAAAAAAGGAAGGGGTTGATAGATCCTCTAACCCCTGAATGACTGAACACCAAGACTCAGCTCTAGTAAGTCCTGGTAACCATGTACCCTGACACTGCTTGGAGAATGAGGGTTAAAGTTAGAGACTCAGAGGCATTACCTGAAAGAACCATTCAGATTTGGGAGTTGGATAGATACTAGGATTTGAATATATATATTAATACATATATATTATGTGTGTGTTTTCTAGCTACCCAGATAACTTACAGATTAAAGAAAAACATGTTTTCACTCTACAGTAGAGTTTAAATGTGTTTTGTGATCCTATTGCAGTACCAAGATATATAAATATTTCTGAGTAAATACATGCAATATTCCAGGTCAACAAAAATTCTCACATATGTTTTTCCAAAGTAAAAAAAAAAATAAAACAGTTTTTGAAAAAAATAATTGAGTGAGTAATAATTTTTATTCAATTGTTCCTGCTACTTTCCTTGAGTTTTTCCATTTCCAAATTAGATGCAGTTGCCCCCTTATCCTGAGGTTAGAAATAGTTTTATATTTGTGCCTTCCAATACTATGGACCATCACTAATGATCAAGGATAGTAACTAGAACTGGATTGTCTATCTGCATCCGATTCTCCTCCTTTTTCTTTTGAAGCGATGTATCTTCACTGCCTCCAGAGTCTCTAACCAGAGAACGAACAGTATTCCTGTGTTATTTTAGTCGCTCTTTCATTGTCCCTGAAGCAGATATACGTCTTTCACAAAGTATAGTTATCATGTTTTTCTCGTGTTATTATTACTTTTGTTTGGAATTGCTTTTTTTCTTTATAAATAATTAATAGTAGGTAAGAAGCAGGTATCATTTGGCAGTCATATCACATATTTATAAATATTAATACAAAAACATATACCCTTAATTTTAAATACTAGTGCGTCAACTTATTTCTGATGTTAAAAATACACCACCAATCTTCCCTTACCAGTCTCTATGGAGTTTTGTTTGTGTTTTTGTTTTTGTCTCATGTTTGAATAACAGAGAATAGAAATTACCATTATTATTTTGAAGCTGAGCAAGACTCCAGCAGAGGGAGGTTGTAAGGTTCAACTGTGAATCTAAGTTTGAGTGGGAAGGTGAGGATTATTTATGCTGCCCTAGGCCAATCATTCACTGAGAGGAGAACCATTTACAGTCACTCCCTGACAGCACCTATGGTGGCTGGGTGGGGTGGGAGGGATTGGTTTCAGGACACCCCTACTCCAAAATGCACGGATACTTAAATCCACAGATGCTCAACTCTCATGTACTTTAAATCATCTCTAAATTACTTATAATACTTAATTCAGTATAAATGCTATGTAAATAGTTGTTACACTGTATTTTTTAATTGTTGTATTGTTAGTTTGTATTTTTTTCCTTGACTATTTTCGACCCACGATATGGAACCAGGGATATGATGGGTTGACTATAATTTTAATGGGCTCCTGGGCAACAGTGACTATTGTCACAGCTTAGCCTTGTGAGCAAGATCGGAGGCTGGCTTTAGCGCTCCGTAGCTCTTCCGTCCTTCTCCCCAAATTGTTTCCCTTCAGCAGTGGTTAGTCAAATGTGAACTCCTGGCCAGCAACAAAAGCATTTCCTTGGAACTTGTTAGAAATTTAAGGCCTGAGGTCCTCCCCTCCCCTGGCCTACTGAATCAGTCACTCCAAGGTGGACCCCAACCTTAAAGCTTGAAACCTACTGCTTCCCTCTTGGTCTGGGAGAGAAAAAAAGGAAAAAAAAAAAAAATGCCCAGGAGAGTATGCTAGAAAGTAAATTCAAATAGCTTTTTATATTGGGTATTTATTGTGGGTAACTGAAAAGCAACCACAAATTAAAACACATGGTTACTTTAAAATCTCTTTAGGAAAAAATCAATCTTATATCATGGCAGTTCTCCTATACTTTGGTCTTTCCCTTGATAGATCATTTCCTCATGAGGATGACTAACAGTAATTCAACACAAAATACTCTTCATATTTAAACAGCACTTTCTGTCCCAAGGTGTCAAAATGTTTGACAAGCAGTCAAAACGAAGCTTACTAATTTTTTTAGTGGAAGTAAATAGCCCACATCCACCATCACTGCTGTTTACTGGTGGTTTCTTGGCAGGGAAAGCTGAAATGCCTCGCTATGTCTGCAGGAAGTCAGTGGCTGAAGGAGAAAATATCATTCATTTTGGTTCCCATAGCGTGGTATCTGATGAATCAATCACTGACTTCCGTTATTATATCTCAGTGATAGATAATGACACTCATCGAGGCAAATCTCAAAGAACTTTCTTATGCTTTCTTCGACTGAACCTGATTTTTGAAAGATCGTATGTCCCAATCGACATTTAATTATGATATGAGTGCTGCTTAACCCCCTGTTATTTCTGGATGCCACTTGAAGAATAAGAAACAGAGAGGCTCACTACCTTGGGGGCCCTTTGAGAGCCAAGTCTGTGCCTTAGTAACCTTTGACTCCTCAATGACCAGCACCCTGTCTGGAATAGTATATGTGTTCAGTAAGTATTTCTTGGATGTATGGTGCATAAATGAGTTGAGATATTTTAGAGTTGGAAGCAACCTGTCGTGGAGCAGGAAGGGAAATGGTAGTTTAAAAAAAAGTGCTCAATTTTCAAAACCTAGTGCTGAATTGAATGATAATAACTACTTGACCAGGTCCCCTTTCACTGCAGATGATGTTGCAACACTAACATATACTAACCAATCAAAACAGAGTTTTAGAATTAGAATTTGGTTATATTTTTGAGCGGGGGATTTCTCTCACCTACCTTTTCTTTTTCTTTCTTTTTTTTTTTTTTTCTGAGACACAGTCTCACTTTGTTGCCCAGGCTAGAGTGCCATGGCGTCAGCCTAGCTCACAGCAACCTCAAACTCCTGGGCTCAAGCGATCCTTCTGCCTCAGCCTCCCGAGTAACTGAGACTACAGGCATGTGCCACCATGCCCAGCTAATTTTTTCTATATATATTTAGTTGGCCAATTAATTTCTTTCTATTATTAGTAGAGATGGGGTCTCGCTCTTGTTCAGGCTGGTTCACCTACCTATTCTTACGATAGAATTTGGGACTCCAATTTTAGAGGTGTGAAATAAAACTGATGGGTAACTATTAGAATTTCTATCAATGAAATCACCTAATTTCCAAAATGCTGAAAGTTAGTTTCTCACAATATTAACATTATCACATGTTGTAACTAAAAGCATCCTATCTTTATCTGGTAAGAGACTATAAAGTTGGATAATTACTGTCAGTGATATATTGGCTTGGTTCAGAAAACAAAAAGCTGCTTGTTTTAAATAAAACAAAGTTCAACTGAAGTGACAGTATATCATTAATCTTATAAAGCTTCCTGTATTAGATTTTTTCTGTCTCCAAAATGCCAAATATGCATATTAAACTGAGATTTCTTTGCATATTATTTCTATACCCATTTTCTGTGTGAATTTTAAGTGTACTTTCATAACAATCTTATTTGAAAATTAGACTGTGGATTGTTTACCATTCTGTTTAACATATTATTGTCAGCACCTAGTACAGTGAATGACTGGCACATAACAAATATATAATAAAAGTTCTAAATTATCTTGATTAAAATCCACTTCTAATCTAGTTTTAATCACTTGAAGACAGAAATAAGTTCAAATTGCACAGAAACTTTTGAATAATCCAGAGTAAATGTTAACATAAGTACAAATTATTTGGTGATTAGGATATGGAAAACCTTTGAGATTTAGAATTACTTCCTGATAACTCTGAATTCAGAGGTATGGCAAAGACTTACATAGAGCATGTTACCATTTTCCGAGTGTATGTACAAAGAAAGATGTTGGGAGAAAGCATGCAAGATTTGCTGTATTCCAAATATTTGACTCATCTGCATGGAACCAGCAGGTGGAAGACAGAAAAAAGTTCATTGTTCTACTGGATTAAGCCCACCTTGGTGCATGGAGTGGAAAAGAGATGAGACTAAGGTCCAGGTGTCAAGAATACTCACTGTACTTGCTCTCATAGGAGCAGGCACTGAACAAGAAAGAATGCGGAAACCATTGCTTTGTACTTTTAAACACACAGTGACTCTATGCAATAGTAAAATACGGCTCAGTGAAAGTTGAACTTCGTCTGACCAATCAGAATAATTCCTTTTTTTTATGGTGGAGTAGCTATGATGGAAATGGACAGAGGTGGGCCTGGGGTAGGATGAGGGTACTTCCCTTCTGCTCAAAACTCTAAATTTGCTTCAATTTTCCTATAATTTAAGCCTAATTTAAACCCTTATAAAAATGTGTGGGCTTTTTGAAAAAAGATAGATACTATAACTAAATAAAAAAAATACTTGATAATAATTTTAAGAAAAGGGAGAACTATTGCTGTGAAAATTACCAGAATTGTTTCTGTTCCAAACATGAGACTGCTATAGTATTTTAATTATTGCTATAATTAAATAGAAAGTCACGTGCTATCTTCATCTGTTAATATTACCAGAAACTTCACTTGAGAAAATTTTAAATTATTTATCTTATTGAAATCTCATTGTCTCAAAACCATAATCACCAATTCTTGGTATTATCTGTTATCAATATACAATCTCGATCCATATTTTTTAGAAGATTCTGAATATCTGGAATGAAGAAAACTATGAAATAGTAGAAAATAAACTTTTTGATTTTGTTAATCCCAAATGGAAAGATGAAATTAATGATGTTATATGTAAAAACTCTGCAGAAAATGCACATAGAAAGAACCTCAAGTACTTACAGCATCCTTGAAATTCAAATGACAGCAAATGACTAATTCTTAAATCAAGAACCCTTCACTAAAATTAAAAATATAAATGCTTTCTTTTTCTTTTTCTTGCTTTCTTGTAGGAGGTGAAAGAGTACTCAGTAGGTGTCAGACTATTTTAAAAACCGGGTTATAGTGGTGATATTTCAGAAGTATTAAAAAACTAAGGCAGATCTCATAAATGACCTGCTTTAAATAATATTATGTTTAATAGAAACTTAGTAAGAATGCATTAAAATTATCCAAAATAGTTATAGGAGAGAATTTTCTATGAATTTCAGTTATTTTTGTAAATGATAGACCATATGGCTGTATGTCACAATTAGGTTGCAAATTATATAAATAATTTTCTAGCATGGAGCAAAAATTACTACTTAAATTAGATCTAGTAAATGTGTGTGTATGTGATAAATAAAATGATATGATCTCATGAATGTCAGCATTACGTTAATCCAAACTACTAGACTGGCATAGCATTTAAGTCAGGTAAGCCATCGGCAATGTCAATGCTTGTTTTCAAGCAATGCAAACTTTTTTTTTTTTTTTTTTTGAGACGGAGTCACTCTGTTGCCTGGGCTAGAGTGCCATGGCGTCAGCATAGCTCAA
This sequence comes from Lepilemur ruficaudatus, assembly GCA_963574885.1. Classification (NCBI taxonomy): domain Eukaryota; kingdom Metazoa; phylum Chordata; class Mammalia; order Primates; family Lepilemuridae; genus Lepilemur; species Lepilemur ruficaudatus. The sequence goes on from CAUYRT010026484.1 coordinate 26,970, forward strand.
ACTCCTGGGCTCAAGTGATCCTCTTGCCTCAGCCTCCTGAGTAGTGGGACTACAGGTATGCGCCATCATGCCCGGCTAATTTTTTCTATAAATTTTTAGTTGGCCAATTAATTTCTTTCTAGTTTTAGTAGAGTCGGGGTCTTGCTTTTGCTCAGGCTGGTTTCGAACTCCTGACCTTGACCGATCCTCCCGCCTTGGCCTCCCAGAGTGCTAGGATTACAGGCGTGAGCCACAGCGCCCGGCCTAGCAATGCAAACTTTTAAGCGGTAGGTATGGTGTACTTAGAAGAGGCAGTTGATAAAAACAAAGATACACTAACTGGGATGTGGTGAAAAAAAAGAAGTTTAATTAAACATAAGAACCTGTTTAACATGTCCATCTTTGAGCTGATAAAAGCAATCCTTACAGATTTTCCTGGTTCAGGATCCAGTGAGATTTGTAGAAGAATTTGTAACTAGAAGCAAATCCAGGCCAATTTCCATTTTTGTTCTTACCTCTTAAACATGTCCAGTCCCTAGAGCATACAGGAAAGCACTAGATTGGCCATGGCATGAAACAGGGTTGAAATTCTGGCCCTACCACTTAATAACCGTGTATACTGCTTAAGTGGGCAAATTACTAAACATTATCAGTTTTAATTTTCCTGTCTGGAAAATAAGGATAATTCTCATTCTATCAGCTTTAGAAAGTTGGTTGGTCCAATGAGAGAATGGATATAAAAATGCTTTGAGAATTATATACTGCTTTTAAAATATAACCTGTTATTAACAGGATGAAGGAAAACTTACCTGCCTCTTCTATATTCAGTATCAATTTCTTCCAGAAATCTATATAAAAATTGAACATTTTAGCAATACTCTTAGCAATGCTTAGATATTAAAAAACACATCCAAACGTAAATTTTTTTTGAACAGTTCTAAAAGTAATATATACACACTGAATTAATTTGTAAATACAAAATGAGATCACACTGACTACTTCTTGAGTTAGCCATTGATAATTGATTTTTAAATTTTAAATTTTCTTTGAGTTTTTCCCCTATGTGATATTCAAAACCAAGTTGTGAATATGCATCACATTGTTTAACATTCTGCTCTTTTCACTTAACATTTTACTAAAAGGAAATTTTAATTTATTTGTTTCTATATCTTTCCTACTGTAAGACTCTTATAACACTTTAGAGTAAAGCCAACTCCATAAGCTATGGTGCAAATGAATGAATTTTAGCAAAATAACCTAAGTAAACATGTTAGAAATTCATATGCCTTAAAGGATATCCCTATATTTTTGTGCATTTGGTAATTTAATGTTTCATAGACTATTCCAATGTTTATATTTAATTAAATACCATGTACAAATTTTAATTAGTATTTTTAAAATAAAATATGTGAAATAAGACTAATCCACTTGAAAGCTGAACTAAAAGCTTTAGGAAACTTTCTTTAACTTAAGTGAGGTGGTAGATATAAAAGCACTATAGAAATAAAAATCACACAAGTTTTAACAAAATTCTGATTAAATACTATTGAATGGTTGCCTACTCCATATTTTATTAATATTTGATGAGAGGCATACTATAGAGATTGATTAAGTATTACTAGTTATCTGTCAATTATTTTATTAAGATCACATTTCTATGGTACAATAAATTTGCAAATATGAAGTATCAGGCATATTTCATTGCCCAAGGTTGCCTGCCAATTGGCAAATCATTTCATAGACTATGTTCTAAGATATATCATTTTGTTAATATCCATATTCATGAGGTATACCTTAGTATGTGATTAACAGAGGAAAAAAACTCTAAACCAGGGATACTTTTGTCTTTATAATACATTAATTGGCGACATCATTAGAAGCCAGAACAGTAACTGCAATAACCTTCAAATTAATTTTAACCTTAAAGTCATAGTGATTTCAAATGAGGTTAGTATATTTACATAATAAATTAAAATTTCTAAACTAGTATTACAATTAATGCTGACGTTATATGAAATATAGAATACTTTAATAAATTAATAAAATGAAAACAGTTGAGAAATGTCATAAATATTTGTGTTTCCGAAATGATCTAGAGGGAATTTCTGGTAGTGTAAGTTAATACACGATGAAACATATTACTTGATAAAGCATTCCAATATACACACAATGATAAGATACTGTCATTAACGGTAAGAGAAATGAATTTCAGAGTTAATTTTAGAAATATCATTTTTATTGTGCTTGTATCTTCTAATTGACATTTCTGGCCTTTAAGCATTTTTAAATCATAGAGCTAATCAATTAAAAAGCAGAAGAAAACCCAACAATCCAACTCATGGCATTTGTTAAAAAAGCTTCTGCAGAAAAGTGTTATGAAACTAAGTTAAAATGAAGTAGAACCAAAAATAGACATCATTAATCAACTAATGGCTATTTTAAAAAATCTAGTTAATAGTATACTACTTGGGTTAGGGTGGTGAGAAGGACTGATATAAATGCCAGACCAAGTTTGGTTGTCTTACTGTACTTGAAAAAATTACAGTGTATTTTGTCCACATTCAAGCTTGGGGCTATTTAACTGCCACTCTCGGGTTTCTAGCTTTACTATGAGAAAGCATGTTATTAGGCATAAGTGTAGAAAAAGAAATGAAATATCTCTTTGTGCAAACACTTTTCTTCCTCCCTTTCTCTACTCATTCTTCAAAATAAAAAGGTAACAAACAGATCTGATGATTCCCAAGGGACAAGTCACTATTCTGAAACACCCAATTCACATGAGAACCTTCTAAATTAGTATTTTGTAAAGCACTGGAAAATCATGGCATGAAACACAGATATACAAGAGAATTTCTTACACATTGGACTACGTATTCCTCAAAATAGAAAAGCTGATGGAAGGCCAAAGAATTCATAGATAAAAAAATAAATGCAACAGATTCACCACTTTCCAAGCTGAAAGGCAACTTTGCCACTATTCTCACATAACTGTATAGTAGATATAACCTGGTAAGGTCTAGTTTAGAAACATTTAAACAAATATATATATTTTAAAATCAATATATCACCAATATGGCAATCTGCAATAGGTGAATAGATATTCATATTCATACACGAAAGAATCACTTTGAAATCTTAACACTATTCTTTTAACTTTAAAAAATATATAGGCAGTGAAAAAATAACTTTTCTTTGCAAAATGACTCTGGAAACAAAGATTCTTCAAATTCTCCAAGCACTTGTCTGTTTATTTGAAATGAAATTCAACTTTAAAGTAATCAAATATTTGAATAGAGGGAAAATGTTAATGACTGCATATGTATGCACATCCATATATATATTCACATAAATAACTGGTTAAATATAGTTTATAATGTATATAAAATACATGCATTTATTTATAATATGTGTATACATATTTATGTGTATACATATTTAATGCATGTAATTTTCAGTTTGCAACATCTCATCTTAGAATCAGACTATACCCCAAATCTACCCCTCAAGCCTTTGGGGAATGGCTAATGAATTCAATATTCAAACTGGAATTAATAATATTGGCTTGAAAATTTAAGACACAGTTACTTATACTAAAGGTTTACACTCTTTACATGAAAGAGTGGTTATTTGATTTACGAGTATATATGAAAAGACTCTACCAATCACAATAAATTATTGCAAATTTGGCTGGAGTTTATAATGACCACAAAATTCTCCCTTGTGAGCAACTGTGACTTACATATTAAACATAAGATCCTAGGCAGTTTTTGTACTTGTTTCTCTTAAATTCAAATGGCCCGTATCAATAATAGAAAGCCACATAAGAAATAAAAAAATTAAAATTATGTTCTTTTCAACCCCAAAGAAAATTGCCGGCATACTAAAGGATGTCTGTGTCCTAAAGATGCAGATTTTATAGGCTGGTGTTTCTGGTAATAGTTTTCACAGTAAACAAGGCTCTATTTTTCATTTTAGTTTAAAGGTGTTGCTATGGATCAAATATAATTAGTGGCATCTAGTAATAAACAAGTCCCTGAATAATAATGCTTACATGGTTTCTGTAAATTCTCTGGACTTCAATAAAATAGAAGTGTATCACAGACCAACAAGAGTCCTTCACATATAACGTACAATGAAGGTACAAATTAATTTTCATTTTTGGACAACTTAATAATATGACACCTCTTTAATAGCTACATATTAAAAAAAGAAATCTATTTGAGTATTAGCCAGATAATTAGCCTAATCTTCAAAGGCTTTTGGCATTCCTATTTTATATAGCCGTTTGCTTCTGAAATCAACATCTTTATTTAATATCCTTAATATCATTTCTGATAATGAGTCAGAGAAAAAAGTGATTAGACATATGATTCAGAAAAAAAAAGGTTCAGAATTAATAGCCAATTGACTTTTCCCAGGTCATCCAATCAACTACTTGAAGAATTAAAAATAGAAGCTAAGTCTAAGTCCCACAGCCACTGCCAGAAAAGAGCCTGGCAATCTTGCATTGTGGTGGCCTCAACCTCTCCTGACATTAATATTACCTGTATTGAGACAGCTTCCAGTGAGATTCGGAGTCATTTCAAGGCTAAGTTTAATTTATGTGGGGAGAGGCAGAAAAAACAGTTCATAAACATTTGGGAAAAGATGTGGTAACGAGGTCTGCTTATAAAATGTCCATGAGAATAAAAGTGATAAAAATGAAAAACATTTATTAACCTTTACTATGTATATTTTACATAGCACACTAAGTTTATTTTTATATCATCTTCTTCTTTAATCCTCACAACTACTCTGTGATTTTCTTGTTTTAAATATCAGGAAACAACTCATAGAGGTTAAGTAACTTACATAAGTCACATTGCTAATAAATGGCAGAGATGGGATTCAAAGCACAGTTCATTTCCTGAAAGACATGATCTAAACATAAGTGGTAGCCAAAACGTCTCAAAATAAATAAATGAAAAATAAAAATAAACAGAGGAAGGGAAGTGATTTGACTACTTTAAAGATAATGTTTAGAGTTTTTGATTGATCTTGAAAATTACCAAAAGTTGCCTGAGAGCTCTAAGAATAAAATTATTATCAATCTGATCAAAAACATTAACATCATAAACAGACACTTTGATATCAACCTAACTGCTTTGCTTTTATAACACTGTATGCCATTTTATTTCATTTTCCTTTTTGAAGGGAAAATTTAAACATTTAAGTAAACATTTGTTTAACTTTGCCTAAACAGGTTAGTGACTTTTTTTTTTCTGAAAAGGTGACCAAGATGCCAATGTTCATCACCTTATTTAATGGATTGTTTAGTGTCAAATCATGTTAGCCTCAGATTTCAATTTTGTGGTGAAATAATGACTTTATGAAGTCCCATGAAGATATGACAGCTAGGTCTTATGAGTTTCAATTGACTATGATTCTACTTTCTTTATGATTGTGTTTTTCACAATAAATGAGATTGAAAAAGACATGGAGATAAAAGAACCACCGACTAATATTTTATTATTATTATAATCTGTGTCTTGCATTTTGAGTTTTCTAAAAGTTCAAATCTATTGTAGTTGAAGAAAGGGGAATATCATATGTTTTCCTGCCCTGGGTAAATGGCCTATGCTAAGTTGAGTGTCTTGAATTGCTTACTAGATAAATCCCAAACTAAAATATGAATTACCTCCAATTTCCATCTCATAAAACTCCAGAGGGAAGAGCATATGTTGGGACAAGAAACAGCGGAAAAGGTAGTCCCATCCATAATTCACTGCTGCCATGTCTACAAAACTAATCACAATGAACTTGTGTATAATATCAATTATTTTGTATCAGGAGGGCAGCTTTAAAAAAATAAATGGTATTAATTCATTTAGTTGTTCAACAAATATTTTTTTAAATATCTATGCTAAAGCCAAGTACCATAATGACTACTTGAGTCGCAAAAATTTCTATGCTCTTGATATTTTAGTTATGAAATAATAATTTACATTTATTGAATGTTTACCATAGGATATGATGCAGATAAGCTCCCTAGAAATCTTAACATTTACAAAATTTATCAAATGCTACTTTCTCATGACTTGCTTTGCAATCCTGGGTTGTTCTCTGATACGAAGGAAATCAAAGAAATGTAATTTAGATTCTCTTCTGCAGGATCACAAGCTGTATCTCAGCTAACTTTTACCAATGGCAATTTTCAATAGGTACATTTTTCCTACCTTAAAACCCTTCTGTACTGATTATTAGGTGATTCTAATAAATAGGGTATGTGACAAATAGTTAAGAACATCAGTCCCATTTTATCTCAGCTTGACTCACTGCAGGAAAGCATAGATTTGATGCAAGCAGTTTCCCCAAGAACGAATCACTTCCTTTACACTCAAATGAGAGATTAACCTGGATGACAATAACTTGTTCCAATTTATTTTTGAGGGTAGTTGTTTTAAAAAGTGCTAAAATAGTCTTTTCAGAATGAATCCTTAAAAATGCATTCTTCTCCAGTAAGCATATCTTATAATTAGAAACCCATATATATAACATTACTTTTTTAAAATTTTGATATATTACCACAGCTACCCTTTAGAATTGGCTGGTTTTTAAATCTGAATTTGCATTTGGGTGAGTTTGACAGATTATCCTCAGTGCTTTCATTGGATGCCTACCAATTCAGAGTCAATGTTATTTCTGCAAGTCCTAGCAAAATTAAATTTTGTCTTGGCCATTTTCCACTACATTTCAATTATCAAAGAACATGAGTGTGAGAGATCATGGAGAGGAATGTAATAAATGGCACTAACAATATTATTGACTTTTCTATGTTTATTCAGTCATATTCTGCAATATATAACTGAGGAATGCTGTAGGTTGTGCCGCTGCTACCATTGCAATGACCAAAAATCTGATGCCCTTACCCTTTGGTCTCACAGCCGTTGTAGTGCATTGTTTAAGAAAGTGTGGTCATGTTGCTTCATCCTTGCCCTTTAAGCATGTTAATGTCTAATTCAAGTAAAACATGATGTAATCTCCAACAAGCCTCTGGTTTCTTCTCTCTTGGATAAATGCAATCAAGATAGTTTTCTGCTGAGGAGGGTTGTTAAAAGTCTTGCCAATTCTGTTTCCACTTCACATATTCCAAATATTCTGTAGTTTAGCTTAAAGAAGACACTCTCATGACTGGACTCTATTCTATTTCAGGATAAATCTTAAAAGATTCTTTAAAGAGAAACTAAAAAAACAATAAAATAAAAGATTTCCCATAATGTAGGTAGGTAAGTTTGAACTAAAAAAATAGATCAAATTTTAGATTGTTTGATATAAATAACCTAGTGCTGGAGCTTAAGAAAAAAAATGAAATTAGCCATAGACATTTCCCACAGTGTTGTCAAAAGACTTGACTGACATCTGTGATGCACTCTGTAATAATTTGAAATAACAAGTATAATTGAGAGACTTAAACTCTTACAGTACTTATGTATATTTAATAGTATTTTTTTCTCCATGAAAAAAAAGTGAGAATATTTCCTTGCTCAGATCATGTTAAATGGATTTCCTTATATTACTTGTACTCATTTTAAGTGTTTGAAATGGTTCTAGAACATACAGAAGTACTATCTGTTGAAAAAGGTTATAATTTTTATATTCGATGTACATATTCAAATTATAAATGTTTGAGCATAATTTTTGACCCAACAATACTACTCCACACCACTCCAAGCACTCTTCCATCAAAAGTAAAAGCACCAACATATAGAGACATGCACTGCTATGTCCATTACCACATAGCTTGAAGTTAAAAAACAATTTGTAACTTAATAAATGTATGTCAATGGGTTTTGACTGAATAAATTGTGGCACACTTATGTTTCACATTACTAGGCAACTATTAAAGATAACATGGTAGTGTTATATGCTAGACATCTTTAATGTAATTGGAAGACAATGTACTGAAAAGTGTTATACAACAACAAAAAATTACTGTATGTAATATATACATAGAATGAAATAGCATTCAGCCTTAAAAAGGAATGAAATTCTGATCCATGCTACAATACGGATGGACTTTGAAAACACGCTAAGTGAAAGAACACAGACACAACAGGACAAATATTGTGTGATTCCACTTGTATGAAGTACCTAGAATAGGCAAATTCACAGGCAGAGAAAGTATTAGAATAGAGTTTGCCAGGGCTGAGGGGATGAAGGGTTATTGTTTAATGGGTATAGAGTTTCTGTTTGGAATGATGGGAAAGTTCTGAGAATGGATTGTGGTGATGGCTGCCAAACGTGAATGCGGTACCTAATACCAGTGCATTGTACACTGAAAAATGGTTAAGTGGTAAATTGTGTTATATATATTTTACCATAAAAAAATTTAAACTATAAAATCTGCTGCTACAAAATAAAGTACAAATTTATATCATATTGGGCATATTATGAAGTTCCCACCAAATTTCACTTTGTTTAGAAGTTTACATAGTTATTATCATATTTGGGTACAAAGAGGGTGTTTTGGGAAACATAAAGTAACAACTTAAGTTGTCCTCATAAATTTTCTTTCCTCCATCTGCTTTTTCTAGATTAATGTTGTTCACACCTCTTTCAATGCTAGCATCAGCAGGAACCACGCAAGTTAGAACCAGCCCCCTTAAGTTTCAGCTAAGAATTTTAATGCATTTTTATGCATCTAAATGAAGTGTAGCTCACTTAGGCTGGCAATTGTCTTAAAACTTAGGAGGGATGAACATAACTTGTCATTCTTTCCTTAACTTGGCAAAAGCAAATGTATTACTACAGACAGCATTACCAGAAAGAAACAGTCACTCAGAGGTTGATACAAGTCCATCTTGACGGAACTGAATTTATTTCAAAGTAGACTACACCAGTCAACGGCAATGTTTCTTTTTTTACATGTTTGATAGTACAGTACTCTAAGTCCAAGAACTATTTATGTTTTGTAAACGTGGTGTTGAATAAAAAACCCTAAATAAATCATTTGGAATGTACAATATTAGGAGCTCCCTCTGGGATGCCTTTTCCATGAATCAAGGTTCTTTGAGTCACTGTTCTCACTGGCACTTGTTTCCTGGTCATCTCAGCTGTCTTTGTGTCAGTGCTAGTGAAGAGCTCTCATTTCAGGTCCTCATATTGTTTAGGGAGAACAATAGAAGGACAACCTCATATCGAATACAGGAAATGTACAGGCTAATAAAGGACACACATATTGTCAAAGTGAGCCCAAATAGCTGATCTTAACCATTTGCTAAGGAGAGCTTTAGTGGATCCATAAACACCTGCACTTGTATGCAAAATCAGCCATGTGGATGTTTGTGTATGTACTGGGGGAGAGAATGCACAGACTTTATTGAATTATCAAAGGGTTTATACCCCAAAGTTTGCAAAGCACTGGAAAGATTAATCACAAAACAATTTTAAACTACTCTGATGGCTCTGAACTTACGTTTTTGTAAGGCTTCCCTTCACTCTGTTACACTTCAAAGAGCAGGATGGTAATGTGGAAAGAACCTCTGCCATCTAGTGACATCTCTGAGCCTCAGTTTTCTCAATGTAAAATTAGCATATAGTAGAAGCATTAAGGGAGATACCATAGATGAAAGCCCCTAGTAGAGTGCCTTGAAACAAGGTAAGTGCTCATAAATGTAAGGTGCCTTCCCCTGCTTAGAATGCAAGCACATTGAAAGCAGGTACAATGTCTTCTTTAAAGTTTTGTTTTGCTATGCTTACCAAGCTTTCAATACATATGAGCTAATAAACATTTAAGAGCATGTAATCTCAAAATATCTTTTGTAAATTATTATTATCTGAATGTACTTACTATCACTATATTTACTATTATATAAGGATTTAAAAACAACTAAATTAGTACTTGCACATATAATGAGAGGCTAACTTCACTGGTGGAGAAGGGTAGGCAAATAGATTTATGCTCCTGGAAAATAACTTATTTCTTCACTAAAATCAAATTGCTGAACACCCACCACTGCATATATGTAGCTAGTCACTATACTATGAGCTTCGGGTAACAAAAAGCTGTCAGTCCCAGACCTTGCTCTCAAGGGCTATTTGAGAAAAGCAGACAAAGCATGTTCATATGAAAAGATAAACTAAGACAGAAAGTGCTAAAGGGATTTAGACAAGAGAAAAAGCACATCTGAGTGGAATAGGAAGGTGGCTATGGGAAACAATTCATGGAAGAGGCAGTGTCTGACGTAAGCAAGGTTTCAACACTTAAGATGGGCCAAAAGCATAAACAAAAACATACAGGCATGCTATCACGGGGCACTAACTGGAAATACAGACCACTTGGTTTAGGCTGAGTGTGAGGTACTTTAAGGGGATTAGTGAGAAATTAGATTAAGAGTTATCACAGTGCCTGATACACATGACTTATTAATACTTTTTAAACACAAACATTTAATCAAAAGAAGAGCACTTATAAATAAAGACATAATAAACTGCATGAAATGTGACTGAAATCTAGCAATTAAGAGGTCATCGGCAACTTTCAAAATAGCACTTTTTTCTACCCATTGTCACTGGAGTAACTGGTTGAAAAGAAAGAGACATTTCTTCTTCAGTCCTATTATTCTTCCTTTTTTCTTTTCCATTTTTCAAAATCTTGAGATAAGGCTATTTCAATTGCAGCTAATGGCTGTAATGCAGCGCCAGAAAACGCTCTTTTGTTATGAGAGGGCAAGTTTGACTCCTCGATTTGTACTCTAAGATGCTGATAACACTGCACGCCAGACAATGTTTTTTAATGTGATTGGAAAGCAAAAGATTGACTTCAATTCTTTCTTGTCAAACCTACAAAGGTGCCTACAGTTCATTTAGCATCTAATCATGTACATCCTTCCATTTTTTTCACACCTCTGTCATTTCTGATCACCAGCCAATTAATTTTTCCTTTCCCTGGGGAACATTTAAAGAAAAGGAAATAAAGTCAGTTTCAGACAGGAAATCATACATATATTTCTGCTTTAGGTTCTGAATTTAGAAATTTCCCTTAAATTTCTTTAAACATAACATGGTACAAATTCAGACATCCCTTAATTATCTCCTTTAATTGCATTAAAATCAAAATTAAAATTTGCAACTTGTTTTCTTAATTCCCAGTGAGGTTTCTCCAACTCCAGTCCGTAACTTAGTGGATTAAATTCACCTGTAAAATCACTGGCAAATATTATTAGGCAGCACCAGTCCCCTGATCCTGACCCTATTTCTTGCCAAAGAGTTTAGTTTATTCAGAAACCAAATGATAAACACTTTCAATTTCTAACTCTCCTTAGGATAGTCTCATGCACTGCTGCTCTTCAACAGAAAGATGACTCTTAACATTACAAAAAAATTTTATTGTACATCTAAGATCAATGCACTAATCTGTACATATGTATCTTAGACTAATTTATTAAAATGAATTATTATATTAGTATTTCATTACTTATTTTTCAGAATCATGATTTATATGGTTAAGTATTTTAATATTAGGAAAAACAGATGGTAGAATAGAGGGTCTTGTTGTTGATCATGTTCTTTGTTACCTCTTCTAGTTGGTGTGCTTGAGTCAAAATTCTAGAATCTTGAAAATTTAATATTTCAAACCAAAATCATGATCAACATAAAGTAATAACAAGCACCACAAACCAAAAAAAAAAAAAATTGGTTGTGAGGTTTTTAAGATGCCAGGGAACAGTTCCTGGAATGGGCCACTTTATAGGGGGCTTTGCCCACCCCTCTGCTTCCTCTGCCTCATATACTGAAGGTGGAGACAAAGAAACTAATTCAAATATTTCGGATTTTTTTTTTTTTGCAAATTAAGCCTAGAAATACAGCATTCAAATATTTCTAAAGTGTATTTTATGCAAGGGAAATTTGTAATCAGAAAAGCAATAATAATATATGACAGAATTAACATAATTTTTCAGAACCAGTATCTTTGTTTAAAAACAATATTGAAAAAGGCAGGTAAGCAGAGATAAATTTTTTAGCTATAAACTCTGCCCCCCCTTCATTGATCTTTTATTTAATTTGCTAAAATAAAATTACATGGCTGTTGAGTCAGACTGTCTCTCTAATTTCAAGTTTAAAGATAACAGATCTCCTTTTAAATAGAATATTGGAACACAGACACCCCACAATCTGGCTTATTGCAACTGCTCTCTGTTGGTGAAGTGGCATATTTGCAATCCCCATAACAGCCATCTTAACCATTTCACACCATATTATTCAAATGTACATCTCTAGGTGGCAACAAGAATAGGCACTTGAGCTCAGTCGAAAGGGGTCTTGGGGGGGAAATCCCAGGATAAGCGGTAGAGACCTGTTAATGCGGACACAAACGAAGATGCTCCAATAACCTGAGGCTTAGATTGGGCAGCTCCATTGGCTTTCTGACTGCCTATGGGGAAAGCCTCTCTGGAAACTCTTTTGAGGTTACTGGGGAATCCTAGGGCAAACAGAGTGCTTGCTTTTGGGGGAGGACTTACCCCAAATCCTAACAGCTAGTTTTCTCAAAACCAAGCTCAACTGAAAGAGCTTCAAGCAAAACTGGATAGACTGGCATTTACATTTTTACTTCCACCTGTGTCTATGCATAGGGAACATTCCTCACACCCCAATATATTGTTTGTCCTCTCAAGCCTTCTGGTAGCCACAGCGACTACAGAAGGGAGTTATGGGAAACCATATTGGTACTGGGCTAAAAGCAGGCTCTTTCATTCCATGCATTCGGCGAAAGGACACAGGTAATAGTACACAGAGAGAATACCAAATACGAAATCCTATGTGAGGCAATGCCCTTCCTGGGTCCTTGACAAAATCAGTCATGGAACCCAGGTAGTGGATAAGAGCTGACAAGAGTTGGCCTGTGAACGGGCACCACATCTCTGAAAAAGATCAATGAAATGATTGACAGAGAACATGGTAAATGAAGGGAGAAGCTATGTCAAGTGCTGCTCAACCCGAGCTGAACTCCAGGAGATAAGTTTCTCCTCCACACAGAGACTCTTTCTACAGGTTCAGTATTGAAGCAGGTGTTTTGACATTGAGACATGCACAGATCCATTCTCGTAACTGGAAAGGGAGAAAACCGAGACCGACAGAACGAGAGGGAAGATTTTTGATTGCTCCACAGGCTGCTCGCTCCAAATCCAGAAACCAACCAAGTGAAGGTAGGACGCGGAAAGGTAAAAGAGCAACTCAAAATTATTTTACATTTTGAACCCTCTTCGCTGTCTAAGCGAACCTGGCATTGAAATAAACGGTCGATCATCTTCAAATGGGTACAGAGGCTGAACGCCTCCTTTGTTTGCCCGGTAACACCGCTCCTCCAATCTCCTGCACTTGGCCGACGAGCACTGCCATCCCGTTTGGTGCTCCTTTTCCATTGCGGAATGCCGCAGGGTTATCCCCTTCTTCCTTCTGTACCGCAAACCCCCTTACCAACCGAGCGGAAAGCCCCGCGCCGCGCGGCCACGGCAATGACAGCCGGGCTGCTTACCTTCCCCGGACCGAGCCAGCACACGCCCCGGCGCCCGCCGCCCCGGGCCGCAGTCCCGCCGCGCCGGCCGCGTGCGTGGTCAGCTCGCGCCGGCCCCCGCCCCACCTGCCAGCTGCAGCCGCCGCTCCCGCCGCCGAGCTCCGGCCGCATGAAGTCATCCCCCGCCCCGGGCCGGATCACCGCATTCCGCGCAGCCGCGGGGGGAGCAGGACCGCTCCCCGCCTCAGGGAAGGGCGCCCGGACACCGCGCCGGGCGACCCAGCCCCGCGGGGTTGTAGGTTTATTTTCTATTTTGTGTTTTTACAGATGCAGCGTCGCTGGATTGCGGACGGAGAGAGAAGAGCCAGAGAGACTCTCTCTGCATAGCGTCCTTCCTGCAAGCGCTCCCCTGCCACTCTGGCTGCATGGGCAGCTCCAGTCAGCTCCGTGGGTTTCCCACCCTCTCCGTCTTCCTTATCAGCTTTGTTCATTTCGCCGAACCGGAGAGCTGGGGTTGTCTTTCAAGATTAAACGTTTAAACACTCCGAAAATATTTTAAATTGGTAATCGATTTTTCTAAGTCCCTTGTAGCACGCTCCACCTCACCTCCAACACACACACACACACACACACACACACACACAGCCAAACCACTCACAATTATGAAAGCTGGGACCTTTCGCCCTCTCGCCTACGTAATAGAACGGGAATCTCCCAAAGGAGCGGAGAAGTGGGGCAGACCAGAGGAAGCGCTCAAGGAAACAGAGCGGGGTCGCCCCCAGATTTTGTTACTGTTGAGTAATGCACTAGTAGACAGATGTTCCCTCTAACACTCCTTCCTCCCAGTTCCTCACCTTCGCGACCCCTACCCTCCCTGCAGCCTAATTGGACAGATTGCTGTGGTGACAGCTATTAACATTTGGAAATTAAGAAGCAGAAGCCACATTAACAGATGGCTCTATCTTTCCCTAAGAATTGATCAGAATTTGCCTGGGGAATGAAATAAGCATATATGCACATAGCCCTTTCTTTACCTCTTTAAATCCACACCAGCTATTAACAAAGGGGTGTGTGTGTGTGTGTGTCTTCCTCTCTCTCCTCCTTTCCATTTGTCTCTTTCTCAAATTACTGACCTTATCAGCAGTTTTCCGGTTGAGTGTTAAAGGATAAATGGGCCTAGACTTTGCTCTCTTGGCAGCTGAGCCAAGGTTTCTTTGCCAATTGTTGAGTCATTTCCAAGTAGGGAGGTTCCGTGACATTAGGGCTCTCTGTGAGGATGGAGTTTCCTCATTTGACATGCGTTGCTCTTGGAATTGCCCACCACTAGGGCTCGACCAGCTTTACACTGTGCATTTGTTCAGCAACCTAAACAAGGAAATGCAATTGCAAAAGGCCAGGGAAGCACCTTTGCTAAATAAACAATTTCCCTCTGTTTATCAATTCCAAAATTGGGCATCAGTGTAGCCAACGGTGTTCCAACAAAACTCAGCATTCTTGGTCCCAGAATGTATAATCTTTGAAAGCTAGGACAACTTAGTTCATCTCTCTGAACCTCACTTTTATAAAATTAGGTCATTAACATTACCATAGAGCAGGAATTCCTAATCTGTATCAAAGGAGTATGTGAATAGAATTCAGCAGTGTCTGACTTGGATGGGAAAATTACATTTTTCGTTTTATTAACCTCTCACAGAAATTTAGCATGTCCTTTAAACATAAATGTAGGCAGTATACCGTAAGAATATTAGGAGTACCTGTGACTTGTCACCAATAGAAACCACAGATAATTCTCTATTGCAGTCTTTATAGGTATCTCAAAATATCAATACTCTCATGTTGTAATCAAATCATTACTGTATTTTTGTTTTATTTGATAGGCTATATTTTTGAATGGTTTTGATTTAAAGAAAAATTGAGGAAATAATAGAGTGTTCCCATATATCCCACTCCCAGTTTCCTGAATTAACATCTTATATTACTATGATACCTTGGTTACAATTAATGAACCAATATTGATGTATTATCATTTCCTAAAGTCTATACTTTATTTAGAGTTCCATGGTTTTTACCTAATGTCCTTAATTCCATTCCAGGGTCCCATCCAAGATATTGCAATACATTTAATTGTCATGTCTCCTTAGGCTCTTCTTAACTGTGATATTTCTCAGATTTTTCTTGTTTTTGATATCTTGACAGTTTTGAGGAGTACAGGTCAAGTATTTTGTAGGATGTCCCAGTATGGCAATTTGTCTGAAGCTTTTCTCATAAGAGTTGGGTTGTCAGTAACTGGCAGGACAACCACAGAGGTAAAATGCCATTTTCATCATACATATCGAGGTTATATAACTTATCAATGTGATTTATGACTGTTGATGTTGACCTTGATCACCTCGCTAAGGCAGTTTTCATCTGGTTTCTCCACTATAAAGTTATTGTCCATCCCTCCCATACTGTGCTTGTTGAAAGGAAATCACTACATGAAGCCCAAACTTAAGGAGATAAGGAGTGGGGAAGTCAAGCTCCACTTTTTTAAGGACACAGTATGTACATAAGTATTTGGAATTCTTCTGCACAGGAGATCTTTCTATTCTCCATTAGAATTCAATTATTTATTTATATCAATATAAACTCATGGATGTTTATTTTGTACTTTAGGTAGTAATCCATTGCTACATTATTTTTTTTTTCCAATTTTTTCCAGCCTTGGCCGTGGGGAGCTCTTTCAGTTGGTCCCTGTGCTCCTTTCACTTACCCCCTTTGATGGGTGAATGTGTTTGTGTGTGTGTGTTTTAATAATTCCTTGCTTTCTGGTATTATGAGAGGCTCCACTATTATTTTGTATTTTTCTTCTCCCAGTCCTAGAATGAGCCATTTCTTCAAGGAACTCTAGTTCCTTTTATTGGAGAATGGCAATAGGAACCAAGATCTGGGCTCTAAACATGGTTGTTGCTGATGGAGTGTGGTTTTGTTAGGCCTTCTCAACTAAGAGAGTGAAGAAATATATGTGTATACTCACCCATGTATCTACACATATCAATAAATATTTTGATATGTAACCATCTATATTAAGCTCATATGAGTACATTCTGATGTCCGCAGCTTTAATCCATTAACACATAGATCATTCTAGCCTCGTCCCCCTCCAGTGGTCTGCAGTAGTGAGAAACATAGCTTCCACCATTCATTGTTTATTTACTTAATTGTTCAATTTCAGTGTACATGTATATCAGTATCAAAATTGTTAAGCCATTCCTCAACATCACAATTTTTAAGTACAGTAGTTAATAGAACCCTCCTATATTTTATAATATTTAATGAATTTTAATGCTCATATATTTATATAACATGAACTTCGTTTTAAATATTTTGATACCCATATTTTAAAATTGGTGATTAAGTTTTTTGCAGTTATATATATTATATTTTATGCATTTAAAAGCATATTTTGAGAATAATTACATAGGTTGCTCCAGATTGTCAAAGGGGTCCGTGGCAAAAATAAGGTTAGGATCCTAACCACAGAGGATTACTGTCAGGATATAATGAGAGGATGTGAAATTGCTGACATTTAATAAGTGTTATTCATGCCTACTTGGGCAGGCTCCCATCTCATTTAGAAGTTCTAAATACCTTGAAAGAATATGCTCAGCCTTGATAACTTATAATTTAGTTGAAAGACTTGCTAGGTATCAGGTGCTGGAAATAAAGGTCCATATAAAATAAAGGGGTGGGGTGGGGTGATGAGAAGGTGAAGGGAATCGGGACTCTGACAGTTAGAGGTTTTGTATTTGAGCAGACTTGGGTTTGGATCCTCATGCTCACAGCCTGTCTTCTTTCTGAAGCGAGAACAATGGCTATCCCATAGGCTTGTCCTTAGCACAATCGTGCTTGAGCTTTTCCTTCAATTTGTCTGATGCAATGGAGATATAATAATTGTGGTGACTTAGGACTGTCCCAGAATGTGTTTTCTTGTCCTCCCTGGTATAGTTTCTATTCTGTGAAGCCAGACTCACTGAAGGCATATAGACAGTTCCTCCTGATTAATATACATTCTCTTCTAGCAAAGTACTCTTGCCAGGTGCTTTTTATTCATGCAAGGGAATCAGTCTGTTGATGGTGCAGGGAAAAGACAGACACTAAAGACGTTAGATGGCAGGGTTTAACTGTGGCAGATACTATAGCATGGTAAGAGGCACCGGAAACTGGAACGAAAAGGAAAAAGAATGGGAAATGTCTTATGTCAACATACAGGGTTTGAATTTGTCTTCTTTGAACTTGGCATACACCAATATGTCAGATAATTTAATTTAACGAGTAGAGTTGGGCGAAAGAAATCATTATTTTTTACACTATAACTTTTCATTGCATAATCTTCTTTAAAAACTAAACTTTGGATCTTGACATTGAGGTCTATAATGCTTTTTTTCCCTGATATTCTCAAATTAAGAGAGCAAATGGCCTAATGCTATCAACAGTCTCAGCAAGGGAAAACGTGAAACCAGAGCCAGAGACCCTGTGTGTCTGGAGCTGTCAGCATTTAGAACCACTCCTTTGGGTTAAGGGAATCCTTCCAGAAGGGGCTCATTTAAATGCAAATACGCTATCTGGAGGGGGTAACTGAATATCTCATTCACAGCCATTAACAATTTGGCAGGGATTAGTTTCTCAGATTTATTATTGGGAGGAGTTGTCAGGGTGATTTGGCTCCAGCATCTGTCACCCATTGACTGCCAGATCTCCTGCTCTCATCACTCCCTGGGGTCTGCCTAAAGCTGGGGACTTGGTTTACTAGGAAAGAATTGGGCACTTAGTGCATGACGATCAATACTGTTTTACGTAATTCAGACTTACTAGAAAGGGTAGGAGGAGGATTTCCATGGTAATAGTACTTTTTATGGTGGTGGCTGCTAGGCTTGTGTTGGTTAATCATGTTCTACAGAAGTCTTTTTGACAAAATATCTACTCTTTTAATGAGGTCAAAAAGTATATCATGTAACTTACATGCAAATATTAATTCAGAAATAGCAAGGCTAGTAACAGAAACAGAGTTGCACTTAAGTAATTATAGCTAGACTAAGAATTTTCTGTGTTAATATGAAAGCACTGATACAGAGTACAAAATGCTATCACTTATTTGAAGATTTGTATTAGATATTGAAGAATTTCAGCTGATATAACAAAAATATGACAATGAAAGAAGGGGAAGCGACTATAAACAGAACAGAAACTGTTTCTTTAGACATCACTAAGAATTCACCTTGTTTTTATTAGTAAGGAGTTGACATATAATTCCTGATCTATATAATATAGCTACTATGCTATAACTTGGACTCTATATCTAATTGTGAGATGTCTATTTGCTTAAGTGAAATGCTCAGTAAGTAAGTGGCATGTGGTACATTCAATAGTGTGGCATAATTCTCAAATAAACTTTTTTAAAAATATCATCACTAGGAAGTCTTAAGACGATCTACTTAGGCAATGCTGTACATTTTTTCCATCTAATATCTTTTTTTTTTTTTTTTTGGAAACAGGGTTTCACTCTGTTGCCTAGGCTACTAGGGTACAGTGGCATCATCATCGCTCACAGCAATGTCAAACTCCTGGGCTCAAGCCATCCTACTGCCTCAGTATCCTTAGTAGCTGGGACTACAAGCCCATGTCACCACACCCAGCTAATTTTTCTATTTCTTATAGAAATGGAGGGTCTCACTCTTGCCCAGGCTGGTCTCGAACTCCTGGCCTCAAGCAGTCCTCCCGCCTCAGCCTCCCAAAGTGTTAGGATTACAGGCATGAGCCATCACACCTGGCCCATCTAATATCTTTTTAAAAATATGATGAGGCCGGGCGCGGTGGCTCACGCCTATAATCCTAGCACTCTGGGAGGCCGAGGCGGGTGGATCGCTCAAGGTCAGGAGTTCGAGACCAGCCTGAGCAAGAGCGAGACCCCGTCTCTACTATAAATAGAAAGAAATTAATTTGCCAACTAAAAATACATGTAAAAAAAATTAGCCGGGCATGGTGGCGCATGCCTGTGGTCCCAGCTACTCGGGAGGCTGAGGCAGAAGGATCGCTTGAGCCCAGGAGTTTGAGGTTGCTGTGAGCTAGGCTGATGCCACGGCACTCTAGCCCGGGCAACACAGTGAG
>CAUYRT010026486.1:0-76744 GCA_963574885.1 Lepilemur ruficaudatus
TAAATTTTTGAAAGAATGCTCATTATATGCGATTCTTAAAAATTCATAATGTGCAAAGGTATATTAAACTTATAACTCAACAATAAGAAGACTGATAACCCAATCAAGATAAGTCAACTTGAGTGGTAATATATTTTGGGATATCAGAAAAAAAAAACTCTTAAAAAAAAGAAATAAGCAATAGAAAGTATACTTCCACTTAAAAAAACTAGAGGATGGTAGCTATGGAAAGCTCTTTCAATACATTCAGGAAGGGCTACAGTTGAAATGGGCAAAACAAATGAAATCCCTCTTAAATTGTGGTCCCCAACCCCCAGAGCCACAGAAAAATTGTCTTCCATGAAAGTTAGGAATGGGAGGGGGCTGGCACAGCAGGAGGTATGAGGTTAGGGGGTGAGCAAGCTAAGCTTCATCTGTATTTACAGTCGCTCCCCATCACTCACATTCCTGCCTAAGCTCCACCTCCCTGCTTCAATGGAAAAATGTCTTCCATGAAACTGGTCCCTGGTACCAAAAAGGTTGGGGACTGCTGCTCTTAAATACCCAGTTCTGCTCCATCTCAAGCACTAAAGACAAGATGTAAAAATTAAACTGTCTGCAACTCAGAATAGGGATGGGCTCAAGTAGTAAGATTCATCTCCCTGTGTTTGAGATATATGTCTTAGTTTTATCTCCATTATTAGATAGCGAGAGCCCACACAGGGAGGATCTAAGCCTAACTGCGTGTCATAGAAAGCACTCAAACAATTGTGAATTAATTTAAAAAACCTAAAGCTTTAAAAGTGGTAAAAAATAAATTTTCCTATGAGCAATAATAATAATAATGTTAACCTCTAAAATGAAGGTGCTTTAGTAATTTAATTACCTTTTCCCTATTACTAAATTAATATTAGAAGCTGAGCCATGTTTGAATTCAATAAAATTATTTTACTAACTTCCTCTAAGGCTTAAAAAATACTTTATTAAAGTTCTCTTCTTATACGTCAGTCTTATCCTTCACTCTGCTGAAAACTTGGACCACATTTTATTCCTATAAAAACTTCTTTTCCCCCAATTTAGAAATATTTAATTAGAAATGTTTCAAAGCTGATCCTCCTAAGTACCAAACACAACATCCTGAAAAATAAGCTTACATCTTGAAATATCATACATAATAAGAACATTTAAAACACAAATCTATATATACTACAAAGTTGTAATTACTATTGATTTTTTGCAATCTAGAAAATGTACCACCAGAGTGTACAGAGAGGAACCAACAGAACCATGGTAAATGGTGTGGAAATGATGATATATTTTTTGGAGATATTACCTTTTTTTCTTCTCTTAGGGAGTACAGTCATGCATGGTGCTTATTTTGAAAGGAAATTCACCTTTTTTCCTGTCTTAAGTTATATGCTGACTAGAGCTTGAGTCCTTAAATATGTGTTGAAATTTATTCATTTCAATTCTACAGAATCAGAAGATTATACAGTTTGTGAACTAAATCTTTCCTTTCAGTTGTATCCTTCAATTTTGATTATAAAGGCAGATGTTTGCGGGTTTGAAATTTGCTATTTCAACACTGTTGGGGAACCCAGGGTAAACAACAAATTTACCAATTGTCCGACATAAAAAGAAAATCTCAAAAGCGATAGTATCATGCAGCACATCTTTCTGAGATGCATCCCAAATTTAATCTCTCTAAAATGCTTTAGGCATTTGACTGAACTTCCTGCTAAGGTTATTATTTTTAGCCAAGATTCTGCTTATTGACATATGTTCAAATAAATGAAAAAAACTGCCATTGGAATACACGTTTCTAATTACTTGCTAAAAAGAAAGAGCATTCTAGTATATGTTTGTGTGTGTGTGTGTGTGTGCACATATTCCCTGGTAAAAATAACACACAATATTCAACTTTACTGGTAATCCAATAAATGTAAATTATAAAAGATTAACATTTTTACCTATCAATTGATGCTAATAGATGACGACAAGCGTGTGATGTGAAAAGCACAGCTCCTAGGAGTGTAAATTGGTGCACGTTTCCTAGTGGAAAAACAATCTCTGTATATCAAGAATCTTTTATAAAGTTCACACTCTTTAAGAGTGATTCTATTTCTAGGACTGATTTCAAAAGAAAAAAAAATCAAAGATGTAGATAGTGATTTATGTAAATCAATGTCCACCATGCTGCTGATTCAAAATGTCATTGAACAACTGCAAATGGTCTATATGCCCAATATAAGAGGAATAATAAAAGAAATTTTGGTATAATTATATGATAAGTTATCATACAAACTTCTACAAATCATGATATTGAAAATATTTAATAATACTAAAAATGTTCATAATACAATGTTAAGAAAAAAGATTTGTATTAGGATCCAAATCTTGTAACGCAATTGTACACATGCCATTCACACCCTCACACTTCCCACAAAATTTACCCACATATTCAATAGCAAACAGACCAAAAGACAAGCCCAGAACGTGAAAAGTGTGCCCTTCACTTGTTCTTTGGCTTCGGGAATTTTATTTTATTTTTACTTAGGCTTAGTGAATTTTTATCTTTCTTCTTGATAAAGTGAAGCCTGTGTGCCAACTCAAAAGATTTAAGGTGAAAATTAACCTCTCACATTAACGGAGAAACAACTGTCACCTGGTCATCTTTTTAGCTACTCCACAAGAGATTCGATTACTTTTTTGAAAAACAGAGTGCTAAAAATCACATCCTATTTGTTGCAAAATGAATGAGAAAAATTTTACCTTGGACAACAGTGAATGTTGAATTTAAATCAAATGAAGAAGAGAGAAATTTAATATTATCTAGCCTGTTAATACAAGACACTTGATCAATTTTAACTCATTTAATTATCACAACAACCCAGGGGAATAAGCTTTCTTACACCTGTGTTACAGATGGGGCGACTAACATACCCAAAGATTTGGTGAATTGACCAAGGTCTCATGTTTGGCAAATGAAGGACTGGAATTGATTACAGCTGATTCAGACCACAAAACCAATGTCTAACACTATACAAACAAAGACATTTCTTTTGGAGTACAGATAGATCACACATGGTAGTCCTCAAATTACAGACAAACAACAAAATCTTTGAGGATTATGAAATAATGGAGACTAAGAATGAGAATAAAACATGCTTTTCTTTTTTGGAGGTTCCGTGGTGGAAAATGAGATTGGAGGTAATAGAGAAATGGAAAAAAGTATACAATTGAATACATAACTGAGCCCATGTTTTCTGAAACAAAAGCCAGGACATGTGATCTGAACATATGAAACAGAAGTAGTCCCAAAGTTTCATGTTTCATGTGGCCACCATTGCTCAATGTTTAATGAAAAAATGTATTTTTTATATATGTGTGTGTATATATATATATATATATATGGATAGCTAAACTGGCATCTTACATATTATTTGTAAATACCAAATTAAATTCATAATTATTTTTGTTGACTTTAAAGAGAAAGTTGCAACTATTATATTAATACAAATAATCATAAAATCAAATGATATCAAAAAATAAATAAATAAGAACAAAAGTAAAAACTGCCTCAAAATCTTACACTGCACAAAAAGCCAGTGTGAAAAATTTGGCAGCCTCCTGAACTTCTTTCTATTCACCTCCATAAAATCTTAATAGCACTTAAGAAAATATTGTGTAAATTGTCCACGTTGTGTAACTAGTGACACGAGGCAGGTTTTAAACACACATGAGTCTAACTCCCGCAGTGATGTTCTTTCCATCTCCTCATTTTGCTGGGGGCAGTGGATGAAATACTCCACAAAGATAGAAAGTGTGAGTTTTGCTATTTTGTTTTTAATATTTTTCCAAAATCCAAAGTATTAGGTGGCCAATTCTGCCATTTACTACTGTTTCCTTTTGAGCAAATCATTTAATCCATAGGCTGAATATTTCCCATCTATAAATAAGGGTGATCACTTCCAGAGTTCTGAAAAAGTTAATGACTCAGTGACTACATGGAATTATATTTAAGTATCTTTAAAATTCTGTTTTAGAGAAATGCAACACGCTTGACATAAAAATTAAATGCAAATCGTTATCATTTTATTATAAATGAAGAATTAAGATACAATTGGGCCATATGTACTGACAAACCATTATGCAAAGAGGAATGATAATCAGTTCACCGAATAATACTCAGCCCACTGTTATATTCTCTGCTACCTAACCTTGGTATTCCACTAAGTTTAAAATAAATCTCTAGGCTGGGTGTGGTGGCTCACACCTGTAATCCTAGCACTCTGGGAGGCCGAGGCAGGTGGATCGTTTGAGTTCAGGAGTTCGAGACCAGCCTAAGCAAGAGCAAGACCCCGTCTATACTAAAAAAATAGAAAGAAATTAGCTGGACAACTAAAAATATATATGTAAAAAAAAATTAGCTGGGCATGGTGGCACATGCCTGTAGTCCCAGCTACCCAGGAGGCTGAGGCAGGAGGATCTCTTGAGACCAGGAGTTTGAGGTTGCTGTGAGCTAGGCTGACGCCACAGCACTCTAGCCCAGGCAAAAGAGTGAGACTCTGCCTCAAAAAAAAAAAAAAAAAAATTAAATTAAATTAAAAAAAATCTCTAATTCACCTTTGATATACTCTCTTTTCTTATATTACTACTATACCCCACTATGAAATATCTCCATTTACTGGGTTAGAGTGTACTTCAAGTATTTGAAAAATTATGAGATGATAATTTCAGGCACTGAGGACCAGAAAGGAGACGAAGGATTTCATATGCTCTTTGTTCCCTTTCAAATGGAGGGCCTAAAAAATATCCAGAATTTCCAACATTTCCTTCAGCTCTAATTCCAAGGGTGGGAATCTTTGATCATTCAAACAATCCTGGGTTCCTGCTGGTTCTGTTGACGTGGAGCCTGGGCTGTACTGAGTGAAGATCACACCCTCAATCAGGTGGCCAAGAGAAGGGAGTGCCCAGACACATTTATTACCTTTTCCCAGGGGAATAGCATGGACCCATTGTGAAATGCAATTGTAATCAATCTGCCTCATGGACACCATGGAAATAAGTTCCTCACCAGGTCGAACACAATCCAAGTGAGCTGATTTCTTAAAGAAGTTGTCAGCAAGTGATAATCACCTTCCCTCAGTGCAAATATGCCACTTTTCTTTCTTGGAAAGGGTCCTAGGACCTCGCATTTCCTTGCTTAAGAATAATAATCTCAATGTATCACTCTCATCTACTGCCCTAAGAAGTAAAATGTTTTTATTTCTCAACACTAGGTAGTCCCTGGCACCATTTTGGATTTTCCTGAGAAACATTCATAATATGCTTCCAAACTATATAGTCTTAGGAATGTTACTAAATTCTCTGACATTTATTTTCTCATTTATAAAATTGAGCTTATAATACCCTGTGAACATTAAATAAGGTTAATTTATAGAAAAGGCCTTTGTACAGTGACTAGCACATTATAAATGGTCCAAATTTGAATAATACAATTATTATATTACTGATAAACAATATTTAAGTAGTTTTTTCCTCCAAATACTACGAAGGATATTATGCTGACTCTGTGTGTGTGTGTGTCTCTGGGTATGTTTGTTTCCTTCTGTATTTTTTACAGTTACTGTAGGCTCATTTTGGCCTTTTCTAAAAGCTTTACTATATAGTTTTTAAAATCCTTTTAAGATCCATAATCTTATTGAATCAGGAATAAAACGTGTACTTAGTTTCAGGCAAACAATTGTTCAACATAAGCCCCTTCATATTTTAATTACTCCCTCTTCCCTCTCCAAATTCACTGTTGTTCTCTGATTTTTAATCTTGAAAGCAAGTCAGGGTACATTATTTATGTTATATTCAATAGGGAGAAAAAGAAGAAAAGGGATTTTATTCAGGACACTAACTCTAACCTTGAAATGTTATTTTCTGAACATTTGTTCTGCTCACTGAGCAAATTTTAGTCTTCAAGTCAGATGTCTAAATACAGTGCTTGAGCTCTGCTTAAAGGCTAAAAATACAGACTCCTGCACAAGGTGATGGTTACAAAGGAAGGTGTTTAGAATATGGTTCAATAGAAGCTAAGGTAATTGAGCATTAGCTATATACTTCAGCCAGAAGAATTCCCCATCTACACTGAAGCTTTGGAGTTAAATCTTAGGCTATTATGCCTTGAAATACATTTGACTTAGAAAGAGAATCAATTAAAGGAGTGATTTCCTGAAATCCTTCACCAGGTCCTCAATTTTGATCATTTGAAGACGAGAAGTCATGGAATCCTTTGTCAACCTCTCTCAAGAGTATTTATACAAGTGTGCTCCACAAAGCACATAAAGTATGAACAGGAAGACTGACTATAAAGCCCATGTAGTATTTTTCCCCCTCATGAGAAAAACTATGAATAAAGTCAATGAATAGGTTTGATGTTCACTAATACCACAATAACACAAGGCCATCATATAGAAAGTTTATTATCCTCCAGGAAACATCCTATATATCATTGCCTGATCCTGCTTCAGACTCACAGACTAAGCTCTGTTCCATCTTCCATCTTTACTTAGTCTTCCTCAGGCACACCTTTCCGAAAATAAAAAAGGTAGAGATGGGAATAGAAAAATAAAACAAGGGCCAGGAATGAATAATCCTGACTCTGTTTTCAAATGATATGTGAGGTCTATTTAATTTTTTAAATGTTCTCCTTTTGAGAAATTGGAAAAGATAACATTGAGTGAAGAAAGGGAGAAAAGGGTACATTATAAAAATTTCAATGTACTCATGAGTAAACAGTGCCTAAATAAATGATTAAATGAAAGGAGAAGTCATAGCAATATTGGATGATCTCAATAGGTTATTTTATTATCCAAGACCCCTCTTTAAATGTAAGTTTACATTACATTAAATGTAAGTTTACATGTAAGTTTCATAAGCCTATCCTGTATTTTTTCAATGCTTTCTTCCCAGTGCCTAGAAACATAACTGACAGAGGTTAAGTCCTTAACAAATATTTGATAAATGTATGAATATATTTTCATTTCCTTTTTATTTGCTTTTTAACTTTACAACCATTTTTAAGGGTAATTCACAGTTAATTTTTTAAACCTCTACGAATTCCCCTTTCAACACTAAAAATTCCCTTTTCAACACTAAACAGAGAAGATAAGTGAAAAATGGAGTTATAATTCCTTAATAAAATTTTCATGCAAGAAATACTATTTGGCTAATTTACACACAGTACATGAATTAGGCCCTTTTGAAATTAGTTTCTAGGTAATATTTGTCCTTATTAAATGGGTAAATGCAAACACACATGCATACTGGATATACATTTGGCCAATTTTTTGAATCACCCTCATCACGAAGTCACTGGGTAGAAAAGATCAGAATATGAAAATTCCCCTAATCATTTCATTTACTCTTATCCCATAACAACTAGAATTGCCTACACATTTACTCTTTAGTAAGAAGAAGAGTAAAAGTGATCTTGTAAAAGTCAGGCAGGCAGTGAGATGTAGTAACTAACACAGGGACAACAAAAATCTAAAAGTCTAAAGTAGGGGTCTCTACATCCTTTTATTGATTGATTGCATGTTTAATAAAAAGTAGTTTGC
Source organism: Lepilemur ruficaudatus (assembly GCA_963574885.1). Taxonomy (NCBI): domain Eukaryota; kingdom Metazoa; phylum Chordata; class Mammalia; order Primates; family Lepilemuridae; genus Lepilemur; species Lepilemur ruficaudatus. Next base: position 7,590 of record CAUYRT010026486.1, read on the forward strand.
TATGGCCAAACATTTCTTTGTAAATAAGCTTTGATCATGTATTGCATTTTTTGTTGGAGGTTTGGTTGTGCTTTATTGAATGATTAATTGAATTTTATGCAGGCCTGAGATTGAAGTTTAATATCTTTCAAATTTATTTTTAAAGAGACATAAAGTTGACTTTAAAACTCTCCATATTTCTATATGCATGTTTTTGAGTTTCCAGATTCTGACTTTCAGAATAGAGTACCTACTTCCATAGTAGAGAGAGCTCTTGTTATGGGGTTAAATGTTCAAAAGAAAAAAAATCATTTTTCTTTCTTGAATTACTGAACACCTCTTCATACCTTTCAAAGTGATCTTTTAAAATCGAAAGTGGAATGCATAAAAGATTATGTCTTTCTTCATAAGCACATGTTCACAATGTCCTGGGGCATTTATTTCAGCATGGAAAATTCCTGATATTTTAAAATCAATTTAGAACAAAAAATGCTCAAGAAATAACTGCATCTTATAGAATTTTAAGTATTTCTCTTTTACCATGTTACATAAAAGGCATGTCTAAATTTAGACATATGTAGATAAACATGCCGATCCCTGAAAAACCCTAGACCACAGAAGTTCTAGGGAAAAGTCTGTATTATATTAAACATGAGACTCCATTTCCTTCTTTTGAATTATTGGTGTTGCTGTGGCAACAGCACAATAAAGAACTTTGTTGCACTCTCAGCAAAGCTATTTATATTTTTTAAACTCTCCCCAGGGAATTCTCCCTCTACCAAGTTTTTCTATTATTTTAATAAAGTAGTCCATTCAAAGTTTTGTTGTTTTTTTTAAAATCATTGCTAAATGTGAAAAAAACAAAAACAAAAGTTACCTTTGAACTGTTAGGCAAAGACTCTGGACACAAAGCTAATCTCTTGAAGTGTTTTAAGTACTGAATACCCATTTCACAGATCATGGTATTCTGAAATAAAAGGCCAATTTCCTGCAATTGAAAGGAGTGGTATGTGATTTCTAAATGCTCTGAAAACTTACCAAAATATCCAAAAAAAGGAAACAGATGGTTAAGTAATGATTAAAATATTTCAAAGGGGAAGAGATTTCAACAAATATCAAGACAGTGTTCCTTCCTGTTTGTAAGATGTTGCTAGTGGAGTGAAGTTTCTGATGTCATTAACTAAATAGAAGCAAGTGCAATGACATAGACATGGAAAAGGACTAATGTTGCATAAAGCTACATCATAAAAATTTCTTCAATACTCTGGAAGAGTTAAGCACAGAGATGAATCAATACATTTGATTTAAACTGTTAACATGTTAATTAACTATAAATCATTCCCTGTTTATTAGTAAATTGGCTAACCATTTAGTCAGATCAAAGATAAGACCTTTCAATAAAGTCTTTTGAATATGATATATGAAATTCATTCCTATATTTGGAAATTAATCAAGACAGTTGAAAGAAGTTGTTGGGAAATGAGAAATTGAGATAGGAAAAATGATTACCAAAGAGTCTTCTCTCAAATGACCAGAAAATGTTTGTAAGAGGGGGTATAAGACAAGATATTAGAGCCAGGCAGAAACTACCAAAATAGAAGAAAATTTCTATAAATTCTATGGACAAATGAAAATTCTACTTCTGCAGCTTTATCCATCATTTCCCCCGCACACCCACATCTTTCTTTCAGCAGGCCAAAACTTTTCACTCTTCTATCCATTTGCACCTGCTGCTCCACCTGTCTGCCCCTTTTCCCTGTCTTTTTTGCTGGCAAACTCATATTCACTTTTTTAGACTTGGATCAATTGTCTTCTCTGCCAATTTGCACATTTGGCCAGTGTCCCCATCCTACCAGAGCTTGTCACTGTTTCTTCCGTGCCACAGGCCATCATTCCTACTTCTGCCAGAATTCACACATCTTGTCATTACAAAGCTACTTTTGTCTACTCACCCTAAACCGGGGCCTCCTCTAGGACAGAGTCCGCACAAAGCTCATTTATTCATCTTTATACTTCCATTTCTTTAGCATGGTGCTATGACTACTGAATGGCTGGCAACATAATATCAAAATGAATTTAAAATTAGTATTAAAAAACACAATATGTTTCAGAATTGGAGGCAAATTTGCTCATATAAATGATGGAAGGAAAATTTAGGGTATAAAAAATGATATAAATATGAAAAGAAATATAAAAATTAAGGAGAAAAAGACAAGCTACTTTTGTCACTGTCAACTATGACTACAAGCAAACTTAGTTAGCAAATATTCTCCTATTAAAATGTTTTTGAAGAAAATATTAGAAAGGCTAAAATGGATAAGCTTATTTATAATTTTATATTCAGCTCATGAAGAAAAGCAAATTGAATAAGCTGCCATTCCAACTATTCACTATTTCATTACAAAATGTAACACCACTCACTCTCCATGGAAGAAAAAAAGAATCACATATTCTCTCTTATTAAAACCTATGCCCCCTAGAGGTGCTCTGTCAAGCTGAGAAATGGCATGTCAGGAGACATAATATGCTGCAGAGACAGATGTCCCTATTCAAAATGCATGTACCATGATCAATCACAGCTCAGAACATTCCTGAAAACTCAAGTGCCACACTTAAAAAACAATTACAGAAAGACATGTTAAAATAATATCAAGAAGCTGACACAAGCTGAATGCATTAGCCAGGAAATTCAAAAGTATTTGTAGAAAATGAAAGGATTTTGTGTTTTCTAAGGTTCCATATTAGAGTTTAAAGGTATTGTAAAGAAAATAGTGTATCAAGACCCACACCTGCTCTTGGGTAAGCTCCCCTTTGCCTTATCCTCCTTTGCTATGAGTTACCCAGTCAATATGCACACCTGGCCTATTATTAATTCCATTTCTAGTCTCAAAAAGGTTAAAAATGAAGTCAGGCTTTATTATGAGAATAGATATAAAATCTGGTATAAATATCCCCTACATTTGCAATTACTTTTGGTGTCTATCCCTGAAATATGACTTCTTTCTTAACTGGATAGCTTTCTTTAAATTGTTACATTATAGATAGAATAACATAATAAACAATTGTATACTCATTCATTCACTTATTCAACATATTTATTGAGAGTCTGCTACACCTGTACTGTTCAAGGTGCTGGGGATACACTTGTGAACAAGATAGACAAAAATTCTGGCCCTTGCAGAGCTTATATTCTAGCACATGAGGCAGATGATAAAGATAATAAGCACTGTACACAGAACAGAGGCAAATGACAGGTATGTTAGAAGATAATAAGTACCATACACAAAAACGAAGCATAGAATGGGAGTATTGCAATTTTAAATAGAGTGGCCAGGGTAAGGCTCAATGGGAAGGTAACCTTTGAGAAAACATTTGAAGAAGGTAAAGGACATATAAACAAACACATAAACACACTTGACCATGCAGATTGATGGGAAAAGCTCAAAGTATGAAAGTGTGTCTGGTGGGAGCACTTGAGGCAGGTTCAAGTAACATCAAGAAGGCTGATGCAACTGGAGCAATTCAAGTGAAGGAAAGAGTTAAACGAATAAAGTGAGACCGATGGCAGAGAATATACCATACAGTGCCTGGAGGGCCATTGCAGGGCTTTGGCATTTTCTGGGAGAGAAATGGGGAGCCACTGGTGGGCTTTGAGCAAAAAAGTAACATGATGTGACTTATACTTAACAGGACCATTCTGGCAGCTGTGTTGACAGGAGATGTTGGCGTTCGGGAGAGTTGCTGAAGTGAAAGCTGAGAGGCCAATGAGGAGGCTATTTCGAAAATCTAAGCAAAAGATTCCGGTGATATAGATCTGTAAAGGGGTGGCTGTAAAGTGAGGAGGAATAGTAGGAGTCTGGTTACGTTTTGAAGGCACAGACAGAAGGAGTTCCCGACTGAATTTAAGCCATGAAGTGAAGAAGACATTCAATGATTACCCCAAAGTTTCCAGCCTGAGCAATCAGAAGGAGTTATTATTAATTAAAACGGGAAAGACTGAGTGGAACGAACAATTTTGGTGGAATACCAGGAGTTCAGTTAGGTCATTTAAGAAGGCATTCAGATCATCTGGATATACATGCCTGAAGTTCAGGAAAGCTTGACATACAAATTTGGGTTTGCTGTCATATAAATGGGACTGAAAGCCACCATCCTTAACAAAATACAATACGAACATATTTGAAGCTCCATTGCATCCCTCTCCCCAAATAATTGGCTCTAAAATGTTGAATTTATTATTCTCAAGCATGTCTTTGTATTTTATTTCTCATGTACATAACCTTAAACAATAATATAGCAGTGTTGTGCATGTTTTCATCTTTATATAAATGATAAAGTAGATATAATTTTCTGCATCTTATTTTATTTTTTTTGAGACAGAGTCTCACTCTGTCGTCAGCCTAGTTCACAGCAACCTCAAACTCCTGGGCTCAAGCAATCCTTCTGCCTCAGCCTCCCGAGTAGCTGAGACTATAGTCATGCACCACCATGCCCGCCTAATTTTTTCTATATATTTTTAGTTGTCCAGCTAATTTCTTTCTATTTTTAGTAGAGATGAGGTCTCGCTCTTGCTCAGGCTGGTCTGAAACTCCTGAGCTCAAACGATCCTCCCACCTTGGCCTCCCAGAGTGCTAGGATTACAAGCATGAGCCACCATGCCTGGCCTGCAAATTATTTTTTCTAAACATATTTTTGAAATTTATCCATGATAATATGCATATCCCTAGTTCATGCATTACCAAAGCTGAATACATTACATTGCATGAAAATACTTCAAATTATTTATCCATTTTCCTATTGATGGCTGCTATGGTTTCGATGTGGTTTGTCCCCACCAAAACTCATGTTCCAATGTGGTCTCCAATGTGACAATGTTGGTAGGTGGGGCCTACTGAAAGGTGAGTGGGTCATGGGAGCAGATCCTTCATGAATACATTGATGCTTTCCCTCAGGGGTGAGTTCCTGCTCTTAGGGGAATGGATTAGTTCCCTGAGAGCGGATTGTTAAGAAGAGTTTGGCTTCCTCCAGTTCACTGTCTTGCTTCCTCTCTCTCCATGTCATCTCTGCACATGCTCACTCCCTTTATGTCTTCCACCGTGAGTTGAAGCAGATGAGGTCCTCACAAGATGCTGTAGCCCAATATTAAACTTCTAGACACTAGAATCATAAGCCAAATAAACTTCTTTTTAAAATAAATTATCCATCCTCAGATATTGTTATACCAACACAAAATGAACTAATACAATGGCTATTTAGTTGTATTACAAATTTTTAATACTATGAGCAATGCTAATGCTGAATAAACATCCCTGTACATGTCTGTGCATATATGAGAGAGTATCTCTAGGGATTATATGTCCCAGTGGAATTGCTGGGCCCTTATATACACACATATATGTGTGTAAAATTGCTCTTCCAAGTGTTACCAATTTATACGCCTCAGAATTATAAAATTTCCTACTGCTCCATATCTTCACCAACACTTATTGTTGAACTTTAGGATTTTGTCAATATGGTGGGTGTGTGAAATTTTATAGCACCATAGTTTTAATTTGCATTTTCCTGATCATTAATTCAGCTGTTTAGTAGACATTGGGTTTCATTTTATTAGAATTAACTGTTCTTATTAGTCCTGCTTTCCTCTGGGTTACTTTATTTCTTTTTTATATCCTGAATGCTAATCCTTTGTTATATTTATTGTTTCTAATTTTTATTCATAATTATCAATCCCTTCCCTTGAGGTGAATGCTTTTTAAAATTTTGTTTAGAAAAGACTCTTCTCTATATCATAAAGACATTCTCCAATTTGCATTTCCAATTACTTAATTCCTCTGGAATTGATTTTGTGCTTTTATAAGGCAAGGATGCAATTTCAACTTTTTGTCCCAGCACCATTTATTAAATAGCTCAGTCAGTCCTTTCCCACTGATCAACAATTCTACCTCTGTCACATATCTTTATATCATTTGTAAATTGGTCCTTTCTGGGCTCTCCTGTCTGGTCTATTTTGCTATTCACAATATACATAACAGCTTTATAAAAAGTCTGGGTATCTTATAATGCCATTTTCCCATACATTCTTTTTCTTCAAAAGAAAAAGTGAAGTCTTTTTTAGGCCTTTACTCTTTCCTATAAATTTGAGAATTAGCTTGTCAAATTCCATTAAAAATTCTGTTAAGATCTTGATTAGAATTTTACTGAATCCATAGTTCAATTTGAGGAGAATTAACAAATTTATAACATTGACTACTCCAACCCGTGAAAATGGTATCTGTCTCCATTTACTTAAATCTTCTCAAATGACTTCCATTTAAGATCATTTTTTTACATGAAAACATTTTATTTCTTTTATTAGATTTATTCCTAGGATCCTTCTATTTCTGTAGCTAATGTTAGAGAGATCTTCGACTGCATTTTCTAAGTATGGAAATACATCTTCTTGATCCTTGTATACACATCTCATTATAACATTGTACATTCAATGTTCCTTATATGAATGTTGATTGTGAATAAGTGAATGACAAACTGACTAATCCCCTTCTCTATAAAATGTTGTGACATTTAAATGCGAAATAAAATTCTATAATGATGGTGAACTATAAACATACTATTCAGTATTATTTTAATTTCATTTGAGCCAAGATTAATATATGAGAAAATGCAGGAAAGAATTCCTCACAATTTTAGAGACCCATTTCAAAAGAAACTGTCTAAAGAAAGTGAAGAAATTTTTTTCAGAATGCAGCCTTTCAGGCAACAGCAAGAAGGCCAAGCTGAAACCAAGAAAGAAAATTTAAAAAACATATTTTAAAAAATCAGACTCAAAGGGTCTGGAAATATTTATTGTAGAAAAAAATTATCCCTACATTCCACTGACTCCTTCTTGAAAAGGTTTTGCTGCAACAGACTGTATTTTTTGGGAAAAAAATCTTAAATATGCCCATACTATATTACATATAAGAATTAATTATACTTACACAAAGTTAAGAGACCGAATGATGTAATACTTTCCAGATAAGAAAAGCATCCATCCCAAACTGTTAAGATTTAAAAACAATGTTTCTTTTAACAGGAAAATGTCTGATGCAGATGTGAATACTAAAATTGTGGGTATAGTTATCATAAATTCTACAAAAAATAAGTATATAGGATATTGCTATTCCATAAAAGTTTATGAAATCACTAAAATTCACATTTACAAATCAGCCTCTTGGGGGTGAAAGATAAAATGAGTATTTAGGGCCCTGTCATTGTTCAACAAATATTTTACTAATCTATAGTATTTGAGAATTGTTTTTGGTGCTTCTTACTCTTTCCTCCCAAAGAGGTTGGGACTATTATTCCTTCCTTCATTCAGGCATGCATTCACTAATCATTTATTAAATGCTGTGTATGTCCTGGGCATTTTGTTAGATGCCGGAGCATGGTGAATGGATCATGCCTGATTCCTGCCCTTACAGAAGCTTGCAGACTCCTGGAGAAGGCAGTTGGTAAAGGAGAGCTATCCATCCCACATTAAAGTGTTACTGCAAAGGAAGCACAGGATGTTAAGAGTACAACTCAGCATCCAAGGAAGAAGGCATCACGGAATGCCCATCTCAAGAAAATGCTTTCAAACTAAAGCTTAAAGGAAATTTAGGAATTAAGATGGGAGAAAAAAAGTGCTTCAGCCTGAGGGAAAGACCTGGGTTGCATGAAATGGAAGATTACAGCATTTCTAAGATCCAAAGTTAGTCTATATAGCTAGATCAAGGTAAGCAAGTGGGAAGCTGGCCCCAAATGTTTGATCTTTGACTTCTTACTCAAAGGTATGACAGCCTAAACACATATCACCACATGGACTTTTAGGTCCAACGTGATGGTGAGGAGGCAGAACTGGGAACTCTTAATGTTCTAAGTTGTGGATCTTTCTAAGAAATTACATATGTATCTAAAATGTGCTTAGGCAAAAGAGCTGGGATTAATTCATAAATAGCTACTGTGTAATCTCACTTCAGTATACAAGTTAATACATAGAGTACTTACATGTATAAGTATATAGCCACACGCAAATCTCTCTGAGAATGTGTAAATCTTTTAAAAAATCACACACTGTACACTTGCAGCATCTATGTTCCCTTCTCTAGTTATAGTTTCTATAAACAAGAAAACTTTACCTTGAGATAATTACAAGGAATAATAGTGAAAAGTCATCAGTAGTACACAGCAATGTTTGCAATACAGATAAACTTTATAGAAATTAGTTCTTTCACATTTAAGGAACTTCCATATAACAGTTATTAAATACACTGAGTATTCCTTCCAGGCTATGTTTAACATACTGAATCAATTTGAACGCTACATTTACTCTTGCCAATTACAATGTTACAACAGAATCAAATAATATAATTACAGGAAAATTTTTTAAACTTGCTATTTACTTTGCTTTTCATCAAAAAAATGAACCAAAATGCCATTTCAAATGATAATATAAAATCCACTTAGATTTAGCTGGTTTTCTATTCATTTTCTTTAGCTTTTCAAAAGACCAAAGAAAAAGAAGGCATCTTCTCAATAATTACTCAGAAGGTGTATGTAAAATGTAATCATATTGCCAAGAGCAACCATGACTAATAATTTAGCATTTTCCTCCCCCTCTTTTTTCACCTAAAATAATATATTATGTATGTATATTCATACATGCATACATACGTCCATATCAAAAACAAATCATTATGTAACATTTAGCCTACTTTTTATAAAAACAATATTATTTAAAAGATTTGATAGACAAGCTATTTTATGGGTTTGTAATATTCCACAAAAGAACTGCACCAGATTAACTTAGCTATTTTCTATTTTATTAGGCATTCAGATATTTTTCTGAGTTTTTGCTCTTTATAAATAATTCAACACTGAACCTTTTTATTCTATGCTTGTTCTACCAATAACATGGAAAATAAACAGCAGAGAAAGTTACAGAAAAATAAATCACCTTTCTTTTCTAAGTCATTTTTTTTTCATTTCTACAAACATTTATTGAGAACTAACTTTATGCCAGGCCCTTTGAGAATATCCCTCTAAGGAGACAGAGATGAAGGAGAACCAGTATCACTTTCCAGGACTTCAGTGTTTACTACAGTGGAATTCAACTGGGATGATTTCCCCCCACTCCAAGGGACATCGGCCAACACCTAAAGACATTTTTGGTTGTCACAATGTAGGGTAATGGTGCTTACTAGCATCCAATAGGTAGAAGCTAGGGATGCTGTTGAACATACAACAGTGAACATGACAGGTCCCCACAACAAAGAATTATCCAGCCCAAAATGTCAATATTGCTGAGGTTGAGAAACCCTGGTCCAGTCCTTTGTGTGGTCTGCCCACCTCTATCAAACTCAAGAGATCTTCTTACCCCAATGAGAACATTTAATAAGAATCAACAGGTACACCAACAATCACCATGCAATTACATATTTAGGTCAACAGAATGGCCCAACCAGAAGGAAGCATTCTGAGTTCCCATACTCACATTTCAAACACAATGACTCCATACACTGATCAATAAACTCTGGAGACTGGCGAGTGTGGGGATTTTATTTTCTGGGGCACATACTTCAGGCCCTATTCAGTGTGGTTCCTTCTACTCTCTTTTAAACCTTCAGACTTTAGGACTTTCTCAGGCAAGGAAATGAAAACAAGGTATTTTTAACTACCTGCTCAATTGCTTGGAAAATTACCTCTTAAAACATTTAAACACCCACTTCTCATTTTTTCCAAAGCCCTAGAGTAGCCAAGTGATATAAATTACTGGAAATGTAATTTTTCAAAGTTTAGACAGTTTGTTTTATTTATATATATTCCACATATATGTGTATATATACATATATATGTGGAATATATGTGTGTGTATTTATTTGGGTGTGTATATATTTGCAAGACAAATAATTATGGATTTGCTATAAACCCCGAAGCACCACATTCTCTGGAATTCTAGAAGATTCAATTTTGACAGACCCACAATTAACCCTCAAAGGGCAGCAAACTCAACAATAGAAATCTAAGCAATGATAAGTTCTTCAACTATAAATGTGTTATTTATTAGGCAAAAGAATCCTGATTTTGTGTAATGTGGTATATAATGAGATTGTACAATTACTTTAGTTTTCCATTTGTTCAAATAACCGTAGCACAGCTGGTGGCAATAAAAGCTATTCAATTGTTTTCTTACTGTCTGAATTTGGAATAAATGGTCCAGCTCTAGAAAAGAAACTGTTCTTCTGTTTGATCGGTTCCTTTCAAGTCGTTATCAATTTAACTACAGAAGTCAAAGTAGCCCATCAGTAAATACCTCATCACGTAAAGCATCAAATACCAACTATCCCCCTATATTGAAAACACTGGTTTGGAAAACAAATGGGCAAAATGGCTCACTGCTTTTCATCAGTGTAAGGAAGACCATTAACTCAAAGCACAAACTCCCTACTCACCAGAAGCGAATTATTTGGTTCCAATATCTTTCTAATAGTTTCTTTTTCTCCTTAAACTTTAATTAAAATCAACTGCATTTGAAAATGGAGGTGCTTAAGCCTAAGAAAGAATTTTCAGCAACAATTTTTTTCTTTTTAAACTTTGGTTCGGGCAACCTCTCTGATGTTTGAAACTTCTTCAACTCAGCTGGGAATGCAGTTCATAAACTCAAATAACCATAAAGTGAGAAATAAAGTTCAAGCTAGTTAACAAACTTTTGTTGAGTAAATTCCATGTGCTACAAGACAAACAAGACATGGCCATCAAAGAAATTATCATCTCAAGCAGTTTACATGTCAATTGTATTTTTTAATGAAATGTGGGCATTGATAGGTTTTTTAAAAGTAACTGTAAAATACACAGCATGATTAATATTTTGGAAGAATTTTATTAAATATTTTACTCTCCTATTTGTTTTCTTAATATATTTAAGAATATATTTGATTCTCCTATAATATTTCTTAATATTCTAATATTCAAATAACAGAGTTCTCATGCAAATATTAATTGATCAAGAAATGCATATTTAATTTACTCCAATAACTGTGAGTAGCACCAACATCAGTTAAGATTGACTGTGTTTATTCATAATGTTCAGCATTCTAACAAGCACAAAGCAAAGAAAGAACAAAATTGGAAATATACTATAAGAAAGCTTTCACAGGTTTTTTGCTGGCATTTTAAATAGTATTTAGGTATCTGCCTAATATTTATTGTCTACCATGTACATAGCTATATAAAACACAGAACCAAAAGCACAAAGATTTCTAGTTGAGATCTAATAATCCCACCACTGGGTATACCAAAAGGAAACAAAATCAGTATGTTGGAGAGAGATCCGCACTCCCATATTCACCGCTGCACTATTCACAACAGCCAAGATATGGAATCAACCTAAGTGTCCATCAATAAAAAAATGAAGAAAATGTGGTATATACACACAATGGAATACTATACAGCCTTAAAAAGAAGGACATCCTATCATTTACAACCAGATGGATGAACCTAGAGGACATGATGTTAAGTGGAATAAGCCAGGCACAGAAAGACAAATACTCTTGATCTCACTTATAAGTGGAATCTTAAAAGTCTCACTCATAGAAATAGAGAGTAAAACAGTGGTTACTAGGCTCAGGGTGGAGGGGGAAGAGATTGGGGAGATGTTGGTCAAAGGACACAGAATTTCACTTAGGAAGAACAAATTCAAGTGATCTATTGTACAACATGGTGACTATAGTTAAGAACAATGTATTGTATTCTTGAAAATTGCCAAAAAAAGATTTTAAGTGTTCTCAGCACACAAAAAAATATGTATGCAAGATAATGCACATATTAATTAGCTCAGCTTTGCCATTACACAATGTATACATATTTCAAAACAACATGTTGTACATGATAAATATATATTTTTTTAATTAAAATAAATTTAAAAGTTTTTAAACTACACTGTCATGATAAAGCCATGTCTTTGGACATGAACCTGATTCAACAAAATGTGCATTAGGGTAGATAAAATGTAGACTGGTCCCCTCAGAATAGATATTAATAGAATGTTTTTTTCTTTCTACAGTTCAGTAGCACAGAACTCAGGTTAAAACCTAGATATGCCATTTTTATAATTTTATTTTTAATTTGAAAATTCTTGTTAAAACCTATGTAACGTATGCTTTTTGTCTCTCTAAAATTGGATGGCTCCACTATAAATATTACAAAATAAAGCACCATTTCTTAAAAAGCATGTCACATTGACTCTTCGGGGTCAAAATTACTTTCATAAGAACACTAAGACGTTAAATGTTTTTTCGCTGTGTTGACATTTGCACTGGTGTTGCAAAAGCAATGGGGTGTCTTAGCAAGAAACAAGGCAGCATCACCACACTGTAGTAATAGTCACTGCATTCCTCAAAACCATAATAACTTCGCCTTTAAAAGAAAAACCTACAACACAAATTTTATTTGTTAACGTCTTTGAAGAAGCAGGAAAATTAATTTTATTAAATCTCAATTATTGGATAGGCAACTTTTTGTTGTTGTTGTTTTGTTTTTGTTTTTGTTTTTGTTTTTTGAGACAGAGTCTCACTCTGATGCCCAGGCTAGAGTGCCATGGCGTCAGCTCACAGCAACCTCAAACCCCTGGGCTCAAGCAATCCTTCTGCCTCAGCCTCCAAAGCAGCTGGGACTACAGGCATGCGCCACCATGCCCGGCTTATTTTTTCTATATTTTTAGTTGGCAAATTAATTTCTTTCTATTTATAGTAGAGATGGGGGTCTCACTCTTGCTCAGGCTGGTTTTGAACTCCTGACCTTGAGCAATTCGCCCACTTCGGCCTCCCAGAGTGCTAGTATTACAGGTGTGAGACACCACGCCCGGCCTACATGCAACTTTTTAATATTTTTTGTGATGAGATAGGATGTACACATAAAGCATTTGTTACATAAGGATATATGACAGTTGTCTTGAGGAAAAGTACTTGTGCAATTGTTTGAGTTGTGAGCCTAATTAGCTGCCTTTTTAAAGATAGAAACCCATTTCTGTTTGAAAGATTGAATTAACTGATTATTCAGACCTGAGTATTTGGCAGATATTTTATCAAAAATGAACCATGTGCCTGTCACTGCAAGGAAAACAACTGAGAGTCTTTGTTGTCAATGACAAAATTCAAGCTTTCAAGCAAAAATTCAAATTTTAAAAATTTGCATTGGCCACCATGATATGTTCTCAATACTTAGACTTTTCTAATGAGTTTGATGGTATAATTTGCTAGAGATTGAAAGTGATTTGTTAAGTATTGTATAATGAAGTATGCCAGCATTTGGAAAATCTGTATAACTTAGTGAAACAATATTTTTCCAAATGACCAATGCATGATGTCATAATATCAAGCGTGAGTAAAAAGCCCATTCAAAGTGCAAGATAGCTAGACCAATGGATTTTAATGTAACAGAATATTAAAAAATAATTTACATGAGGTCAGATTCTACATTGCAATCAACCTGTAAGAAACTACCACTTCTCAAATTTTGGTGAGGTATTAAAAAATAATTGTCTAGAAAATTTCATAAAATATTTTTTCATTTTTCAACAATACACCTGCAAGAGGCCAGATTTTCTTCATTTACTCAAACCAAAACACGTATTGCTACAGAACAAACACAGAAGCAGGTATGAAAATCCCACTGTCTTGTGTTAAGTTAAAACTTAAAGCTACTTGCAACACTGTAAACAATGTTATTCTCCTCACTAAATTCTTTTGAAAATATAGTAATCTTTCATAAAAATGTTATTTGTGTTAACATGTAATGTAATGTGATTTATTTTTAAATAAATATCTTTTAAATTTTTCTAGGTGAGAAAACATATGACAAAAGAGCCATTTACAGGAATATACTGAATATCATGAGGAAAACAAACTCTCAGACTTGAGGAATGTGCATAGACTCTTTTTGACCCCAACTCTAATTTCTGGTATTTACTAGCCAAATGTTTTGTCAGAAAACAAAACTACTTGTGGACTGATATAATATTCCTTCTTGGTGGGTATTTTGATGTTTTAAATAAATGTCTCATTTCCAACTATAAAGTCTGTGAATGAAAATAGTATAGACAGGTAGCTAATAAAACAGTGCTTCTAACAACATTTTTGTGCATATCATGATTTTTGCTTTCGTCTACCTTTCAATAACCATGGAGATTATTATAATCAAAAGTGTGTCTATTCAATTGAAACACCCAATACTGATTCCTTCTTGCTCTGAAGAAAGAGACAAGTTTTTCTCTAAATAATTTCAGACCCATTTTTTTTACCACCTAAAATAGACCAATATTAAATCAAATCCATTATTTGTAATAAAAGCCCTTGTCATTGTGTATCATTTTAATTCCTTTGTCATTTCTATTAATATATATTTTTAGTTGTTTTCTTAATTCCTGGTGATTAAAATTATCATCTCAATGTATAACAATCTAGTTAGGATTAATACCAACTTAATTTCAATAGTATACAAAAATCTGCTTCTAGACTGCATCAAGACTCCTAAACACATGTGTTCTGAATTTAATAATGCACCATGATAGACAAAACACAGGAATTTCTGGGCACAATGTTTGACTATCCCTAGAGCAACTAAATAGTTTTCCCTTAATGATACAAAAGCATGTAGCAAAAAGTCCATGAAAAAGATGTGGACTATTGCATATTATGGAGATTTATTGTCAACATTTTTTAAGGAAAAGGTAGCTAAATTTCTAAATTCACTTACATATAAAAAACTTTGTCTTTCAACTTAAAATTTTGTCTAGCTGAAGCATAAATTTGAAGCAAGGGCTTTGAGATACCGATAAGATAAATTCGTCTTCTCCGTAAGAACCAAAACCCATGTAACAGCTATATATAGGTAACAATGTCTTAACAGGAGTCATCCTTTCTAAAACAAGAATACTTAATCCTTCAAAATGAATTACGGGCCTTTGTATAAATGTCCCTCTTACATAATAAATATATATATACAGTCATTTTTAGCAAGCTAAAATTTCCCATATGTAATGTCACCATGAAAATAAGGTACATTGTTTGAACAATTGTAAAAATTTTTCTTACAAACCATGATGTGTCTACAACTTCTTTAAATTGATTCCTTAATATTTACATACATCTATGTTTACCCTACTTTGTTCTTCTTTGACCCATTGTTTATTCACAAGTACGTTGTTTAATTTTCACATATTTGTAAATTTACTAAATTTTTTTCAGTTTTTGATTTCTAATTTCATTCCATTTTGGTTAGAGAATATACTTTGCATGATGTCAGTTCTTTAAAATTCATTAAAACCTATTTTATGGCCTAACATATACGGTTTATCCTGGAGAATAGTCCTTGTGCACTGAAAAGAGTATGTATTGCACTGCTGTTCGGTGGAGTGCTGTTGGGTGAAAGTGTTTATTAAGCCCAATTGCTTTGCAGTGCTGTTCATGTCTTCTATTTTCTTGTATATCTTCTGGCTATTATTGAAAGTACAGTAGTGAAGTCTTCAACTGTTACTGTTGACTTTTTATTTCTCCCTTTAATTGTCAGTTTTTGCTTCATATATTTTGGGGCTTTATTTCTACTAGGTGCATAAATGTATATAACTGGTGTCTTCTTCATGGATTGCACATTGTATCATTATAAAATGTCCTTTTTTTGCCTGTAGGAACAATTTTTGCCCTTTAAAGTCTATTGTGCCTGACGCACAATATACTGATATTGGCATAGCCACTCAGCTCGCTTTTGGTTACTCTCTGCATAGGATATCTTTTCCCATTGTTTTACTTTGAACCAATTTGTGTCCCTGAATCTAACGTGTCTTTCTTATATACAAAATATAGATAGATGTTTTCTTACCCATTCTTCCAACATCTGTGTTTTGATTGGAATATTTAATCCATTTACATTAAATAAATTCCTGAGATGGTAGGATTTATGTCTGCCATTTTATTTGTTTTCTATATGTCATGTCTTTTTTTGTTGTTGTTCCTCTATTATTCCTCTATTATTGCCTTCTTTTATGTTACATATATATTTTATAGTGTATCATTTTAATTCCTTTGTCATTTCTATTAATATATATTTTTAGTTGTTTTCTTAATTCCTGGTGATTAAAATTATCATCTCAATGTATAACAATCTAGTTAGGATTAATACCAACTTAATTTCAACAGTATACAAAAATCTGCTTCTATATAACTCTGTTCCCTCCCATCTTGTTTGTGTTATTATTGTCATACAAGTTACTTATATATACACCATTCCACAGGCCAGTCACATAGTTTTACAGTAACTGCTTTATACAGTTGTATTTTAAATCAGATAAGAGAAAAAAAAATCTTACAAACAAAAACACACCTACACAGTCTTTTACATTTACCTATATAGTCACCTTTATTAGTGTTCTTTATTTCTTTTTGTGCATTTGAATTGTGGTCTAATATCCTTTTATGTTAACCTGAGGACTTCCCTTAGTATTTCTTGTAGGGAAGGTCGACTAGTGAGAAATTCTTTTGATTTTTATCCAGGAATATCTTAACTTCTTCAATTTAGAAGGAGTTTTCCTAGATAAAAAATTGGGGGTTGATAGCCTTTCTTTCAGCACTTTGAATGTCATCTCACTGCCTTCTGGTCTCCGTGGTTTCTGAAGAGAAATCAGCTGTAAATCTTATTGAGAATTCTTTGCATGAGATGAGTTGCTTCTCTTTTGCTGATTTCAAGCTTCTCTGTTTGTTTTTTGTTTCATCTATTTAATTAAGATGCGTCTAAGTGTGGTTCTCTTTGAGTTTGTCCTATTTGGAATTTGTTGAGCTTCTTGGATGTGTAGGTTAATGTTTAGCAGTAAACCTGGGAAGTTTTCAGCCATTATTTCTTTATATATTGTTTCTGTTACTTTCCCTATCCTATCCTTCTTGAAATTCCGTTATGTTCATCTTGTTATACTTAAAGGTGTTCCACAGGTCTCTGAGGCTCTGTTCATTTTTTCTCATTCTTTTATCTTTCTGATCCTTAGATTGAATAATCTCAATTGACCTATCTTCAAGTTCATTAGATTTTTATTTTGCCAGCTTAAGACTGCTATACACCCTTCTAGTAAATTTTTCCAGTTGTTGTACCTTTCAACTCCAGAGATTCTATTTGGGTCTTTTTTTATTTAATGTCTAACTCTACTGATATTCTATATTTGGTGATACAATGTGCTCATTCTTTACTTTAGTTCTTTAGACATGGTTTCCTTTAATTTTTGAATATATTTACACTACCTGATTTAATTTCTTTGTATAGTAAGTCCAATGTCTGGGCTTCATCAGGGACAGTTTTTATCTATTGTTTTTTCCTTATATATAAGCCATGCTTTCTTGTTTCTTTCTTGTTGAAAGAAGTCTTCAACTTTCTTACTGAAAACAAGGCACATTAAATAATATAATGTGGCAACTCTGGAAATCAAATTCCTCTCACATCCCCAGGGTTTGTTGTTTTGGCTGTCTGCTGTTGTTGCTGCTACTGCTGTTATTTGCTTAGTGACCTTTGTGCACTAATTCTCTAAAGTCGATATTCTTTTTCATGGGAAGTCACTAAAGTTACTGCTCAGATTTGTGATTAGCTAATAATTAAACAAAGATTTCCTTAAATTCTTTGCATCAATATGTCTCCCAGCCTTTTCCAAGGGGCTATGTATGTATCTGTGTGTTGGGACATGGATTCAATGCGCTGGCAGGCACTTCACAACTCAGCCTTAGCCTTCATTTCCTCCTTCTTCAGAGCCTCAACGTCAGCCAGAAGTGAGAGAATAGAACTCCTTCAGCTCTTTCCTGGGCATGTGCACAGATCTCCACATCCTCTCTAAAACAGACCCTGAAAAAAGTTCCATTTTTATGTAAAGCAAGACAACTGAAGCATCCTCAATATGAATTATTATTAAATAACACAAAATTTAATTTATTATGGATTTGTTCTTTTCCATTAGCTAATATTTCTCTGCCTGGCTGTGAATGAATCATGGTCCTATGATCATCAGAACAAACTTCCCTCAGTAAAATTTATAGATGATTTAAAAACACAAAATCCAATCCAAGCATTAAAAGTCAAAATGTTACAAAGGTTACATATTTCAATAAAACCATTTATTAAAGATGATAGTGTCCAGAAAATGCCAAAGTGCTTCTCTCTTCAAATTAAAATTCTGAACAGTTATATAAAAAGGTCCCAAGATCAGCATCTGTTCCTATAGCCTGTTCCTCATAAGGTTTTTATACAAGCTCAACACAGACAGCTCATTTAGAGAAGAGCTTATATACCCAAAGGCTTTGACTTCCCAGGTTTGTTCAAGGGTCTTACCGTTAAATGATAATTGAATATTTCCACTGGTTATGTCTTGTTAAGAGACCATTTTGTGGGTGCTGCCTATGAGGATGAGAAAGAATGCAGCATTATACCAACAAACAATTTTTTTTACCAAGTACCAGAGACTTGGTACTGGGACATTTTTAGGATGAATCCTTCCATTTTCCCCTAGATATAGCTAGGTAATATGGGGTTTACAAAATAAGAAAGTTATGCTTGAAACTTAGCATGTTGAAATCAATTCACGCATTTTAAAAGTTCCACCCAACTAAAATGCCTACAGAATAAGAATCTGTTTAAGATGACTGACTAGATTTCATGCTATACTGATAAAGATTAATATGTTGGTATTTTGCAAGTGGAAGCTTTTAGTCAATACATAATACTTTGCTTAAAATTAACTGACTAACAATCATAGTTGGATACAGTACGTGTTTTTAAAATATTTTATTAAACCTGGTAAATGGATTAACTTTGAAATAAATAAATTGACTCATCAAATGATATACAGTTATATAAGAAGCCACTACAATATTTTTTATCACTTAGGAAAGTAGAAAAATGTATCATAAATGGGCAAATCTATTAATGAAATGTAAAGTACAAATTTAGGCACAAAAGAGCCAAGAAAAGCAAAATTAAAGTCTTCAGGTTTACAACCATTAAGTTACATTAAACTTAATATGTGTTTAATAAGGCTATTAAATGAATATTTTAATGTATCACAGGTGAAATGCAGAGGAGTTAATGTGTTTCTACGAGAATTTAACTTCTATACTTCTTTACTCTCCTGTGCTTAAATATGTAACCTTTCAGTTGGGTTAATATAGCCCTTTGCAGTTAACTGCTTTTGTTTTGGTTTAATTGTAAAAAGAAAAGAATAAAGCAACAGACAGTTTTTAGTACTATTAGTGTTTAAATGGTCCTTGTTGCTTTTAAAAATAATGCCTTCGTAAGAGGAATACATTGGAGGATACGTTTTCTATCCTTGCTAGGGCTAACCTGTTTGGCTGAAGCTATTATCTTTTGTCAGATTGTATTAGAAAGCAATGAATTCAAAGGGAAATTTTAATTTAGTTGTATTATTTTATTTTTTTGGATAAGTAGCCACAATGTACATAAAAAATCCTTCAAGTGTCCTCACTCATTTATTACAGCAATAAAAACAAAAAAACTAAGAAGTGTGCCTCTGACTTCACTTACTCCATTCTACAAAACTTCTAAACATCAGCAAAAAAAGACAATAAAATTTCTCTTCTTGGTGTTTATGAAAAGAGTATGCCCCATGAAACCCTAGCTATCTTAATCTATGCTTGTTTTCTTCATCACCTACAAACCTTTTGTGTGGGTGCTCTCCAGTGCATCTTAGATCTAGAAAGTAAACCTTATTTTGCAGTGGGAATGAAGATGAGAACCCTTCTCATTATTCTCGTGGAGTCATAGCCAGCAGTTTCTGAACTTGTGTGATTACCCTATGATCTACTTGCCCAGTGGACTGGACTCCGATGTATGCCTTGGGATCCTTAAGGATTTATTCTTAAAAGAGTGGGAGAGAGTTGCAGTTCTGGCTTCTGAGAAGCTGGATAGGATTTCCATTGAAATACATTCTGCTAAGTTAGAAACATCTATAAAGTTGTCCAGCATGTCCATTTATGTTTTGGAGCCATAAAGCACCTATGCTGCGGCTGGTTCAGTTGATTTAGCATACCAACTCCTATCTTCTACAAGTGCATAGTTGTTGATCTAACTCTTTATGACTTCCCGATTATGAGCCTGACCATCCCACCAAAGTCAGTTTTCAGAAAGAGTAGTATAATATCTCAAATCAGCTTATTTTACATATTCATGTTCTTTAAGAATAAATGGCCTGGTCATTCATTATCTCCTAGTTATTCATTTACTTGTATCCTTGAGCAGTAAGCAACAGTTCACATGCAAATCGAAATCCTAGCTCCACCACTTAGTAGCTCCATAGCTTTGCATAAAGTATTAGTTCCTTATAAACCTCAGTTTCTCTATCTCCAAATAAGACAGAGAAAGTGGAGAAAATAAGAAGTTCCTAAGACTGTTGTGCTGACTAAATGAAAAAATGTTTTTAAATTTCTAAAAATAGTGCCTGGCAGAGAATAAACACCTAGTAAATGCTATCCTTCTCAACAGCAGTACTTTAAATAGTCAAAAGCACTGGCAAAGAACACTTTTGACTAGAAAAACTGTGACCAGGTTTAAAGGGCAGCCATTGGGAACTCATTAAAGGCACAGGTTGCCAGACTAGATTTGACTTATAATTATTGCAGTGATAATTTTTCATTCTTCATTTAAGTATTTACTGAGCATCTCCTGAGCACACACACCTAACTCTATTCTATGGAGGAAAGAAAAATATGAAGATTTTTCCAAAGGCTTATATTACTATGAGACCGTAATACAAATACATACATCAATATGATATGGGGGAAACTGTAGCCAATGGCAAATACAGTACGAAGAACTTAGAGACGGGGGCCTCATGTCTGGTAAGGAGGATTAGTATAATACAAATTGTTTCTAAAGGAGGTAAGATGTTTAAACTCTGAATATATTCCTTCAATTCCACTCTTTCACTACCCAGTAAAAGTGGGATGCAAGAGTGATTTCAAGCGCATTTAATTCTTTTACTCCATCAATATTTATTGAAAACTTAACTATGTGCTAAATACTTCATTTTACTAATCCTCACACAAAACTCAGGGATAAAACTGTCTTGTTTTCATACATCAATAAAATCTTATTTTTATTTTAGGGGAAAAACTGCAATCATGATACTCTTTATTTTGGCAAGATTTTTAATCCCTACTTAATTACCTCCTGAGAAAAACTTCAGGATTCACCTCAGTTTATATTAAATTAAAAACAGCACTTGGTCTAGGAGGTATGATTCAAAATTCTTATACTGTCTGAAATACTAGAGCTGAATGGAGAAAAGTCTACTGATTTATAGGACTATTTTTCTCACTTTCTTAACAGCTTTCCTTTCTTTTTTCTTTCTTGTAAACTGTATTTTAAAAGTGTAAACTAGATTTAGGATCATACAGTCCTTGAGTTCTTAACCTTGTAACATATTAGCTGCATAATCTAAGAAAATTTATTTCTCTGAGCTACTTTCCTCATCTGTTAAAAATCTATGAAATAGAAATAACCATCTCAGCACTTTGTTTATACCTCGTGGTTCTTATTTCTATTCTGCCAACTTGTTTACAACTAAGTCTCTCCTATTGCTATGGAGATCACTTGTTAGAAACAGATACCACGTCTATCTTGTTCATCTTTATATCCCTAAGGTATTTAACACAGTGCTTCATACATATTAGATAGCAACCAAATGTCTAACAGTTTTCCCCACACTTGGATAATGGCAAAAGCATCAGATCTACCCCTAATCAGTAAAAGAATACACATTTATTTCATGTACTTTGTCATAGAGATAATCTCCAAATTGACTGCTCCTTAATGTTTAAAACTCAACTAAGAGAAGTATTATTAATGAAGGATTATGTAAATGCCCTTTAAGTTACCTTAGATACTTTAAATATGTGCTTCTTGATAGTCCCCTGAAGATTATGATTCAGTCGGTCTGAGATGGGGTTGGAGATTTCTAACTGCCCCATCTCTACCCATGTTAGAAATGGGCATTTCTAACAAGCCCCCAGGTAATGCCGAAGCCACTGGCCACCAAGTCACACTCTGACTGGCATGGCTCTAAATCCTTCCCTTACAGTTTGTGCCTGGTGTACATTTTTGAGCCTCTGTAGAAGTTTTTCCTGGATGCTGCTTAGGCGTTACACTATTAACCAACAGCATTATAAAAATGTACTTTTAAAAGTCCTAAGACAAGCTTGCCTTATTCACTTGTAAGGATGTTTTTGAGGACATTCATTATCCAATACATTCTATTGGGCTTCTTTCAGAGGATATACAGAAATGATTTCTTTCTCTCTGGACTTGATATCAGAAAGGGTTGTGCTCCTCCTGCGTAGCTGACTTGCTTTTTTGCAGACAGTGTCAATTTTATAAACTTACTGTCATTCCTTCTTTTCTGTGGCTTCTAGAAAACTCAGAGACAGATATCATAGCCATTTATTAATACAAAATGAATAGCACCTTAGCCTCTGGATTTTATGTACAACCTCATCTTTAATTCATCCAATTTTTTCTTCCTTTATATTTTACTGGCACTTATTTTCCTATACCTTACCTTTTGTAGTGTTACAGTTATATATTTTAAACAGACTTAAAGTCCTGTTCAAATAAGAGAGCAATGGAAGTAGGAAGGAAAAAAATAACATATTTGTTCAATTTTTAAGAAGCAGAAAATACAATCATCACAGTTCTTAAACATTCCACCATTATCTGTTACAAAAACTACAAAGCTGTTAACTAAAATTTTTATTAACTGACTTAAAATTATTTTAAAAGAAATCTAGCTTCCAAAAATCATTACTATCACTCCCATCACTGATGACAATGTATTAATGCCATGGAAACACTAGTTGGAGAGGCTCTTCATTGGCTGTTTGATTTACCTGAAGCTCCCTGAGGATATACCATCAATCTTATTACTCAGTTTGGAAGGTAACAGCCCTTCTAATTCTTCCATCTAGCTCCTCTGAAATTTATTCACAACTCAACTACAGAACTTATTTTCTGTACTATTTATTTGCCATCTCCCAAATGCTATGCAGTGTTATTATTATATCACGTTTTTATATTTTTGTGTGTCCCTCACATAACCTAGCACCTCACTTTCTATGTAGTCAGAATCAATATTACTTTCTGCTTATTAAGTAATAGCATTATTATCTTTATGTAGGAACCCTACAATAGAGACATTGCATATCAATCTCGAGCATCCAACTTAGAGATAAGAAATAAAAACCAAAATATCTGGGGCAAACAGAATTAGTCCTTCGAGATATTGAGAAAAGAAAAATTCTAGATATGCTAGGATGGAAAGGTTTCTGAAGAGCCAACAACAGTCATGAAGTCATCTCTGCAATTAACATTTTTTAAAATGTGCTTTCAAAGCTCTCTTAATCATGTCACCCCATTGTGAAAACTCACCAGTCAATATCAATTAAAACTGTCCATAAAGCTGTCTGGCTTTTATGGTTATCCAGGGTCTAGTCACAACCTGTTTCCAAGCTGGACAATTTCCAATTATTCTTGGATGTGTATAATTCTCCAAGCAAATCAAATGGCATCTCTGTCTTCATTTTGCCTGGCTCATACCACGCTCCCTGTCTGAGATACTACTGATGGCTGTCAGACCACCAAGAATCAAGAAAAATGTTCCTTCTGGATGATGTTGTCCTACCCTGTTCTCCAACCTAAAAAGTATCTCTCTCTGCCACATCTATACCACTTGTATGTCTCCTGATCCACTACAAAATACTGGTTTGACTACATTTTATTTTTCTTGCGTATTGAATATCTGCCAACTGGTTATGGTTAGATCCCTGAAGGAAGTTCATGCTGCTTTTTGTTAGTATCATGAAAATACCTACTAGACTCTCTACTTGCTACAACTTAGTCTTCAAATGTCTCTTAAACAAACACATCCACAAACTCCTGGGAAATATGCATCATCAGGTCATTATAAAGCAAAGAGGAGAGGAGGTTGTTTGCTTATTTGACTTGTGAAACAAGTCACTTTTAATCACATCTACAATTTATATATGTGTGTGTATGTGTGTGTGTATGTATGTATATCTTCCTGATTTTATAAAACACACATTAAATATATAAAATGTTGAATCTGCGCTTTTCAGTTTTGATTATTCATGACATGATTTTCTTTCACAGAAGTTGAAAAGAGCTACTCATACAATGCAAATCCACATAATAGTACTTGCCTTAGTACTACTGCACTTAATAAAGCACTTAAAAATTCACATCAAAGTATTCTAAATTGCAGGATTCAATTTATTTTAAATGTGTGATTAAATATGCTATAAAATTTCCCTTCAGAATACTTATTTTATTTGTTAAAGAACATATGTTCTACCTCAAAATAACTTGCTATTTTTGAACTATTACTCAGCCACATACTTTCAACAAGCAGCGAAGGTTACCTTAGATAAACCTTGATTTTACAATATTTGAAAGACTTTCTATGCTACTCTATGCCAACTGGAAACTCATGAGTCATAGGTGAATGACAGAAGCCGTCTTAGAAGCATTTTTTCCTTAATGTGACTAGCCTGAAATAAGATTTGTTTAGCCATTAGTATTTTATAGACCCCCTCATAATACAAGACTTTGTTTGCTTCACAGCAAGTATGATGAAAACATATATTATTATTATTATAGCCACTTTCCATAGGAAGCAACCAAATCTGAGAGAAGATAAATGAATGGCTCAAGGATATATGGCTAGTTAATGGTGATACCCAGATATCTAACTCTTAACACTATTTCATTTAGTCTAAGATTTGAAATACTGAGTTTAATCACCTTTAATTTCCATTTTAACTGTCTTTGGACAGCCATTTCTTTAAATGTAGGTGCATGCCAAATTCGCCAATTAATTTGACATGTCTTCCTTTTTGCTATGTTTTTGGTCATTCCTTTTTCATTTGATCCACTGACTTTTTGTTAAGCTGGAAACTTTTAAAATACATTAAAAGTCGAGAAAATTTTAAATCAATGCACAATGCTTAATCACTGTGGCAGAAAGAGCCCCGCATGTTTCCAAACCCGTTTCCTTTTCCTCCAGGGCATAGGGCTAGATTACATTTCCCAGGCTCCCTTAAGTTAAGTGGAACCATGTGATTAAATTATGGCTAAGGGAAAGTGGTCAGAAGTGATGGCTAGCACCTCAGTTCTGGACTAAAAACACACCCTTCAATGCAGTTCTCCACACTTTCTCCTCCCTTGTTAACAGGCCAAATACTGAGGATCTACTAGAGACTCCAAGGCCATCCTTGATAGCGAAGCCACTTAGGAAGAAGCCAGAATTCCTAAAAGACTAGGTGGAACAAAGGCTCCCAACACCTGCCCCATTACCACCAACACTAGCTCAAACACGATGGTAATATGTTGAGAAATAATCCTTTATTCTATTAAGCAATCAAGATTGCGGTTTGTTAGCTAAATTTACCTATCCTACTATATACACAAATGAACAATTAATTTCTCCTTTAATAAACATTTTATAAACGAAAGTATGTGAGTTCAGGTTCCCAGCTATTATTAACTTTTATAATCAGCTAAGTGCTTTTATGAATGTGCTTTGGTGTTAAGTAAGCTTGAGACAAAGAAATAAATTCAAAGTGTTAAATGGATTTATATACAGCTCCAAAATCTTACCTTTAATACATGGCAGTGGTAAAGTATTCTTAATTTTGATATTTCTAAAATCATTCTTATTTGTCATGCACCTTAGGATATATGAAATATATCCTATATAGATATAGGATAGAATATATATCCTAATATGTAGGATAGGTTCATGATATAGGATATATAATTAAGCTAATCTTTTATAGTTATAAAAACATTAAAAGTCTAAGTTTTATATGTATAATGTTCACATTTTAATGACACATCAAATACTGTTTGTTATCCATGAAGAGAGGAGCAGGATGGCACACTCTCTGCTTTCAGTCAGCCTACAGTTCTCCGGATTATTCTTGCAGTCAATCAGTGATGACACAGACTCCAGGCACCCCTCAGAATTTGAAGACTGCTGCAACTGGATGCAGTTAAACATTTCTCTTGCAGCTGGCCTAAAATAGTACATAAATTTTTTGTCCCAATTTCTCTACTGAAATGTTAACTTCATGAAGAAATAAGACTTCATCTTTTACTTATTTTATATTGCTCTGTGCTAGTAAATGCTGAGTGTTCACAAGACCAGCTTACTGGCATGTGAAACTATTTGTAGATATTTGTTTGATAGTGATAGAAGTGAAAATCTAGGGAAATATTAAGATGCAACGCATCATTTTTGGAAAGCACACTCTCAGAAACATATGTGTATACAGTGCATCTAATTTCTTTGCTTCAACTCATACTCCAACTATAACAAAATAAGTTTTCAGGCTAACTTCACAGTAGTTTACAGAACCGGTAAATATCTAAATCTGCAAGCCACACAGGCACACACACAAAAGACATTCATTTGTTCTCACCTAGAAAGTTAAAAGAACATGTATTTAAATGGAAATTTATGCATAGAGGTAACAGCATTGACTTGATACAAGATTAAAGGTTGTCCTTTTTTGTTTAATTTCAGGTGAAGTCCTACTTGAAAAAGCTTAAAAGACTAATGGATAATGTTCCTTCCATTTGTTTTTATAGTATCAATTTTCTCTTAAAACCTCCCTGCCCTCCATCTGCTCCAAAGTCCAACCTAGAGTTTAATACGGTAAAGGCTTTGTGATTTGGGTGGTAACTCACTTGCTAAAAAACGTTTATTGAGCACTCTGTGCCAGGCTCTCAGCTAAGTGCTAAGGATACAAGCTGGTCTACTAATCTTGCCCAAATGGCGGTGATAGACTACCAGGGAATGCCCACAGTAAGCCCATAACTGTGAGTGAGAAAAAAGTGATAACAGAATGGCAGACGTTAACAACCAACAACATGACTAAAGGTTCAGGGACATAAAACCCGAGAGGTTGCTTAACGAGAACCATTCTCTTTGCCTTTTACTGAGGATTCATACCGTACTGGAAGAACATGCAGGGTATGTTTTTGGTCACCCAGCAAATGTATTATGAAGAGTGGGGATCGGGGGCAGGGAAAGGGGGTAAAATAATCACTTCCTTCTAGATGCCTCTAAACCTAATGCTGTTTGCTCTTCTGCTCCCTCCGATTTGTCATGCATGGGTCCATCCCCACCTGAGTAAGATGACAATGCAGAGAAACAAAAGCATTTCACAAACTTTACATAAGTATCATATCTAA
This sequence comes from Lepilemur ruficaudatus, assembly GCA_963574885.1. Taxonomy (NCBI): domain Eukaryota; kingdom Metazoa; phylum Chordata; class Mammalia; order Primates; family Lepilemuridae; genus Lepilemur; species Lepilemur ruficaudatus. The sequence continues at coordinate 34,893 of CAUYRT010026486.1, forward strand.
ATATGGCATGGTCTTCCTTCCCATTTCAATTGTCTACCATTGCATTCATTCTTTGTATCTTATTGGCAGAGCTCTTTAATGCAATTCCACCTGAATAATGTGGAGTTCCCTCTTTTGTTCCTATTAGATGGTTACTTACTTCACAGCTGAAGAAACATTCATTTTCTTTGTAAATTTTCAGTTCCTAGAGTAGAATCTTGTCTAAAATTAGCAGGCATATTTTATGAGGAATTCAATCCTTATTTTAAAGTATTTGTAATTTCTCATCTTAGTGTTCCACCTGCAGAGGTAATATAACCTATTCATTAAAAGGAAGATTAGCAGGTATTAACAAGAAATGTTAAAAAACATTAGGTACCGAATTTTCTAACTATTTAAGTGGTGTTTTCTCCCAGAAAAATAGAAAGATCATTCATTAATAAGAAAGAGTTAATTTGGGAGTTGAAGGTTAGGTGGCCACAGACAGCAGCAAACACTGATAGATTTGCCCACTCAAAGGAACATTAAGAAATAATCTCTCATCTGTAAAACTACCCACTTAAAAAATAGATCCTTTAGGGCGGGGCATGGTGGCTTATGTCTGTAATCCTAGCACTTTGGGAGGCTGAAGTGGAAAGATTACTTGAGCCCAGGAGTTTGAGATCAGCCTGAGCAACACAGTGAGACTCTGTCTCTACAAAAAATTTAAAAAATGAACTGAGGGCAATGTCATGTGCCTGTAGTTCCAGCTACTAGGGAGGCTGAGTCAGGAGGAGCCCTTGAGCCCAGGAGTTTGAGGTTGCAGTGAGCTATAATGCTGCCACTGCATTCCAGCTTGGACAACAGAGCAGATCCTATCTTAAAAAAAAAAAAAAAAAGAATAGAGGCTTTAGAAAGATTTTATGAAAATATTCACTTTCATTTAAAAATGTAGGAATTTTTTCTTGTTTTAGAAAAATACGTCCTAAAATAGAGAAACATAAAGAATATAAAATTTTAAAAACTAAGAATTTTCTTAGGAGCTTTTGGAAAACAGATATAATAGCTCTCTAGAAATATAAGTTATAGCAAGTAGCATAGTAGTTTATTTGATTAAATTATAAAGCAAAAATGTATTATCTCTATTTTCAATTGCTACAGAATAATGACTGCCTATAGATATTTGTTTGAATAATCCAAATGATTCTGAATAAATGTTCACTGAACGAATGAATCTATCTTTCATCTTTGCATCACAGCATTTCATACAATGCTTGGCACATAGTCAGTACTCAATAAATGTTGGATAAAATGTTCCTTCCCACAGCCTGGTGAGAAGAATTTTGAAGAATCAATCCTCTAAGACTTTCGCATCTCATACTTCAGCCTTCTCCATCTCATGCAGAACATGAAAAAGAAACTGACTTTCATTTGGAAATACTGAGATTGGAATCCAAGTATTAAATGGAAGAGTAGAGGAGCATGCCAGAAGGATCTAGGCATGAAACAATGCACCAGAAGATTGTGGAAGGTGATGGCTCAAAAACTGCAAACAATTCCACCAAGTCTCATATCAAAATACCATGTCCAACGAATGCAAGTATTCTCTCTCCTTTATTATATAGCTACTTTTCAAAAACTTGTCTCTAAAACTTTTTTAATGTCATCAGAGCATAAAACTAGTTAAAACATAATCTGTTAGTAATACTAGTAGTGATGGTTTGTTAGGTGTTTTTCTGCTTCTAAATTACTGGAACATATAAGAAATGTTAAATTCATTTCACCACAGCAACTTTAGAACTCCATCTGTGATTTAAAAATTAAAAACATCAAATAGCAAATTCAATTAGTAAATCTGCAATTGCTTTCTTAATCTACCATATTTTTAAAATTTAATTATCCTAGACACAACTTTATTAACTAAGTTATACATAATACATTTTTATGTATCTAAATAAATTGAGCATTGTAAAGGCCTTAAAATAAGCATTGCATATAACTTCCTGTTTTTCTAAGGAACTGGGAGGAAAAGCTATTCAGATATTCTCCCCATAACTTCAAAATTTTCTTAGTTTTTTGTAGAAACATTTATAAGCTAACCTGTAAGATGTACATGAACAAAACCTTTACAGGATAGTTTTTAAAGACGTTTTATTTTGTAAAACATTATGTTTATTATTAGTGTTTCAGAAAGAATCTTCTGTCAGATCTGTTTTTATCCCTCACTGTCTTGTTCATGAGTTTATTTTTCTTTTTAGCTGACAACAGGGAGTGTCCTAACAATCTGTGGGGAAGAAAATGGAACAATATTTCCCAAAGAAAAGTATCACTCACAAGAACTAACCATATAATTATCTGTTACAAAAATTAACAGTCATGAGATTTCTAGTGAGGGCAGAGAGCTGAAGAAGGGGGCACTGCCCCCATCTCCTTCAGCCCTCTTGCAAGAAAATCTTTCAAATAATAGCCTCTACTCACTGCTCCTGATTCCTCCTTTCCCATCTTCCCTTAAACCCGCTCCAGTCTGCCTTTTGACCCAACCACTCCACTAAAGCTTCGTTTTGCCCCACAGACTGCTAGAGCCAATGTCACTTCAGCAGCATTTCTTTCAGTTAAACACTCTTTCCTCCTTGGCTCACCTTCTTCACTTGGCTTTTAAAACACTACACACTCATGATTTTCCTCCTACCTTGGTTCTTTCTTTTCTAGTTCCTTCTGTGCCCCTCACCATTGAAGGAGGATGTATGCTACCATCCCCCGCATTTGGCCTCATGTCATCATCTGTTCACACTCAATTCCTCGATGACCTCCCCACTCTCATGGCTGTATGTACGATCTGTATGCTAATGACTCCCAAGTTTTCGCTCCACGACAGAACTCTTTCCACAACTCCAGAGAGACACATCCAGCTACCTACTTGACATCTTCATTTGGATGAATAGACATCTCAAACTCAACCTGCCCCTAACTGAATTCTTGAAATTCCCCCCAAACCTGCTGCAGCCATAGCTTCCCCATCTCAAGGTGGAAATTCATCCTTCCGGTTACTCAGGTCAGAACCACTGGAGCAATCCTTAACTTCACCTTTTTACCTCACCCCAAATCCAATCCATCAGCAAATCCCATTGGCCCCATCTTCAAAATATTACTAAATTCCAACTCCTTCTAGCACTTCCACTACTGACACCCTGTTCCAAGCCATTATCTTCCCTTACCTGGATTACACCTTTAACCTCCTAGTCAATCTTCCTTCTACCTCTGTCCCTCTCTTTCTCACACACATACACAATCTACTCTCCCACAGAGCATTTTATGTCTCAGTTTAAAACTCTGGAATATTCTCCATTTCATTCTGAGTAAAGCCTTAGTCCTCACAATGGCTTACAAGGAATCCAGCCAAGCTCTCTGCTACTTCATGGGCTTTCCTCCCTACAAAACTTCCTTTCACTTACTGTGCTCTGGCCCATACTAGCCTTTTGGTCCACCTCAAAATGACAAACCCCTCCACAGAAGCAGAAAGCTGATTACTGGTTGCCAAGAGCTGGGGGGAGGTGAGAATGGGGGGTAAGTAGTTAATGGATATGGGGTCTCTGCTGTGGTGATGAAAATGTTCTGGAACTAGCTAGTAGTGATGTTTGCACACTGTGAATGTAATAAATGCCAATGAATTGTACACTTTAAAATGGTTAAAATGGTGGCTTTTATGTGTATCTTACCACAACAACAACAAAAAAATGCCATGCACAGTTCCAACCTTTGTTGTAACCGTTTCCTCTGCCCAGAGCGTACACTTGCCCCAAATATCCACTTGACTACTCCCTTCCACTCATAGTCTATGTTCACTAGCACGTTCTCGGTGAGGCCAATCCTGACCACTCTATTTAATAATGTAAACTGCTCCTTACTCTGTATCTCCCTTACTCTGCTCAACTCTTTTATGCTTTCCACAATACTTACTTCCTAACATACTGGATAACTTATTGAGCGTATTTCTTGTTTGCTATCTCCTTTGCTAGAATGAAAGCTCCCTGAGGGCAAGGATCTTCGACCATTGTGTTCAGTGGTAGATTCCAAGTGCCTAAATAAGCATCTGGTATGTAAGAGCACTCGGTAAATATCTGTGCATAAATGCTCTGCTCTTTGGTGTTCCCAGAGATGGGCAATGAATGACTGATGCAGTCAAGGTAACTAACTTCTGGAAACTATTTAATAGCCTGATTCATTCACTATTTATTCAAAATACATATTAGGTCTACTATGAGCCAATCAATTTGCTAAATGTTAGGGATTCAATGGTGAACAAAGAGGCACAATACTCCCTCTTCTCAAGTATAGCAGGGCCTTCATGGAGAATTCAGTGTGGCAGAATCACTTCCTGAGAATTTAAATTAGTCTTGTTTTTCTCATATTTAGCTTCACTGAGGAGTAATGAAAGCTGTTTTTTTTTCATCCTCACATCCCCCAAGAGGTAGCACTGAAGGTAACCTCAGTGTCTCTGAAGTTAGTCCTTTTGGGTGATCAGCCAAAAAGAAGTTCTAGCTGGGTGGGCTCCCCAAAGACAAATCCTTACTGTGCCTTTGCAATGAAAGGTCAAAGCCCATGAGGGAACTGAGCTAGAGTTGTTCTTGAAGATGGAGGAGCAGAGGTCTCAGCATGGGAAATGGCCCCATCCCTTGTTGGGGGGGTGGCGTGTCTAATAGTTTGCAGATACACAGAAAATACAGGGGTTGAAATTCTACAGGGTCTAAAATACATGAACCCATTTGACAGCGTAGCCTCTGAGGTGACAATACCACAAGGAGATGCCTGCTGGCTGCCTGTGAGGGAGAGAAAACTAGTACTAAGCACTAAAGCTTTAGAAGATGAGGCAAAATTCTCCCAGCTGTCCCAGAGTAAAACCAGCTGCCAGTGGTGGCATCCAAATTGAACTGGCCCCACACACGTCAGCAAAGAACCCAGGAGAAGTGATCAGTATGGACTGAGAACGGAGTTCCACCCCTCCGCCATTTTCTAGAACTGAATAAGTCTTGGGATGCTCATATATATGTAGGAGGAAGGAGAAATCCCTAGACTGAGTGATCTTTACTTTCCATTCAATCTCAGTTACAAAAGAAAAACTAAAAATTTAGCTCTTTCAACAACTTATTATACAATACCAATCTGTAAGCTCACAGAAGTCAAAGATAATCTGCCATTTGTCTGTAACTGCTGTTGTAACTAATGCAGTCCCTTCCACAGAGCAACTTTTCAAGAAATGAATGAATAGTGATTTAAAATGAGATGAATGGATATCTGTTTGCATTTTGCAGTGGTTTAATACTTTTCTAGAAAAATATCACTTCATTTCGGCTGCCAATTTGCATAGTCATGGGGATTTGGGTTTTGTTTTTTTTTTTGGCCCAGGAATTTTTTTCTCCTAATACTAGAACTCCAGTTTTTGTTGCATAAAAAGAATCCTTTCCCATTCCTGTAGCCCCTCACCCTCCTGTAAAATTTGCTTTTTTTTTTTTTACCATTGCTCAGCTGTATGCTTGCTCATATTTGGGAAGTTACTCATTTTATTTTAAAAACTTACTTTTAAGCTCTTGCCTCAAAAAAGAAAAAGCCTTACTGTCATGCTGGGCTATTCAGCAACAATCTATTCCCCTCCGTGGGATAAACTCAGCCTTCACCCCCATAGTTTATCTGCTTTGGGAACTAGATTACTGCCTCATAAAACAGCACAACAGTACTATTATCACATAATCATTATCATTACCACACTTTCAGCCATATAGATCCTTCTAATCCTGAACATCTTGCCTCTCTAATCTTGCTACATCTATCCTCTCCTGCTGTGAAACTGGTGTGTTCCATTTTCACGGAAGCTTAACATAATGCAAATGGAAAAATGAAATATATTTTTTAAATAAGCTGCATTTTATTGATACAAGAATTTAAAATAGCTCCATATTTTGTTTAAGTAAACAAAATAAGTATTATGTGTCAGTGTTGGGGAGACCTTAGCCTAAGTCCATGCTTTTTTCTTCAATCTTATCTTTCTGGCTTTTGCCTTATTATTTAAGAGACATTCAACATGACCTATCTGAGTGGAGACTGCTTGGCCAGCGATAGGGTGGGAATTGTTCCCACCCTGAGTGGAGTTTGGGAGGTGCACTGCCATTCTACTGAGATCTTCCCAGAGGCTAGAAGTCATCACTGTTTAATTGGGCCTTCTCTATGCCCAGGTAAAAGTTGCAGGGATATACAAAGTGGGGTCCTTCCTTGATCGCTTTGGCAAATCCTGGACCAATAATCCATGCCCTCCAAAGCTCAAAAGAAGTAGACATTATGCTTTAGTCCTCACAACCAGAGAAAAGAAAGTTAAGAAAAGTTTTATAGCACCATCAGTGCTATCCTATCATCAAACAGTTTATAATTATTTCTTTATACCCATAGGCCCTTTCTTTTTCCATGTTTATTTTCCATGTCTGTTTTTAACACCAATAATACAGAAAATTAGAAAATAAAAACTAGAAAAAGAAATGTATGGGAGAATTAATGAATGAATGAAATAGTGGGGGGAAAAGAAAGAAAACTACAATCACCAACATTCTAAACACTCAAAAAATCAGTTAATGTTTTGGTGACTAATCTTCCACACCTTTTCATATGCAAACAGCTAAAACAAAATATTTGTTTTCCAAGAAACTGAATTACCCAGCATTTATTGTTTCATGCTACTTTACAAACTTAACAATAGAGCATGAAGGTCTTTCTCTGTCAATAAATGTGTTGTAGACAAAAATATTTTTTATAATGAGACTCTTCCATTCTAAAAGTACATAATAGACCAAAAGACTCATGGAAACTTAATTGTAGAGACCAGGGAACTGACAGAAACATTTAAGGAAAATATGTGCAAGAAGCACCTGAAGTAGAGATAAAGGAAAAAGAAGACAGAAAAATAACAATATAAATAGCTACGATTAGCACACAAATTAATTAGAATTTTACTCTGATGTCACTGTGAAACACAGATTGAAGAGAAAATAATTAATACTGGCCGTAATCCTTAAGAATAGAGAATGACTTAAAGATATGCTATAAATTCTTTCCTAAAAAAGAAAATGAAGAACACCAGAAACATTGACTGAGGAAATATTATAGATGGATGATGATACATTATCAGATTAGATCATTGCAAGGGTTTAAATTCAACTCTATATCCCTAGCTTTCTTATCCATTTTCCTCAGAACAAATCAATTGGACTCCTGCTTCTTCCAGTAACCTAGGGCTTATACTGTCTCATAAAATTCTTTGCATGCAAAAATAGTACAAAGACTAAGGATAAGAAAATATAACTGTAAATCACACAACTTCATTCTCCACCAACATGCATCAAATGCCTGCATGTACCAGAAGCTGGGCTATTTGTTCAGAAAGCTGCTCAAAGAAACACAGCCAGTGGGGGAAAGCAGTGATAAGGAAATTCTAAGTCAGAACATGTGGTAGAGCACTGGGAACTGAGGAACAAGCAGATACCCAATGATTCCCTGACCATGCACTGGGGGAAAACACAAGATGCAGAAAGAGCTGACACAGATAGAACACCCTAGTGGCTAGAAGCCAGCTGTTCAAAGCCCATAATCTGAAACTCAATCCATGCTATTCCCAGAGGTTTGCTAAATCCCAGAACTGTGTTTGTGGTTATGTAACAGAAGCAGCCCAATCTCCGGATTGATCATGTTGCTTACCCTCCTTCATATCACGGCAAGCCTATGGCATATACTTAAACGCTACTGCGTGTTTTTGCCCAAGAATCAAGTCTCACTATTCTATTAGCTAAGGCATGTGGATATATATACTGCCAATGGCAACATCATCCAGTTGTGTACAACCACAATGGTCCTTAGGTCATTCAGTATCAGGAAACACTGAAACTTGGCTTGTAGACATGCTGAGCCAAGTGACCAGAAACTTCTAGCTAAATTCCATTAAAATGTCATTGGCACCTGAACAGCTAAGGACCAGAAAGAACAGAAACAATAGGGAGAAAAGAGCTCTAAATAATGGAAGGAGAAAATATCTTTTTTCTGTTTAAACCCAGGGAAGGCTAAAAATGCATCTATGGCAATAATGGAGTATTTCCCAGAAGGAATTCCCAAAGAGAACATTAGTAGATCACATTTTCATTTGAGAAGAAATGTGCTTTATGAATTTTCAGTATACACTTTGTTTTGTAGAGTAACAATTAACAAACTAAATGATGAAAGGAACATAGTTGATAAACAATATAGCTTGAGCAGAAAGTGTTTGCACTTTGAAGTTACCCAAAATTTAGCTGATGTCTCTGGGCCTTTAAGATCTAGATAATATTGTCTTCTCAATTCTAGTGCCTGGGAAGCCCTAAATACCTTAAGGATATCTCCTAATTTCTGGGGTCAAAGCTCTCATCGTTGGACTCCATATAGAACTGGGGGTGGTGGCACTATTAAATTTCAGATGTTCAAGGAAGGTCTTAGTGATAAAGTGACTTCTGAGCAGAGACCTGAAGGAAAGGAGGGTAGCAAACCATGCAAATATCTGGGAGAAGAGAGAAAGGGAAATGAAAAGGCCCTGAAGGAGGTCTGTGTTTGCTGAATTCAAGGACCAGCATGGAAGCCAGTGTGGGGTAAAATAAGCAAGGAAGAAGGTTTTGTAGATAAAGCCAGAAAGGTATATGTGATAAAGCCAGAAAGGTATATCATATCACTTATAGAACCATGGAAGAAGGTGAGTTTCCTAGATTTTGTTCTGATGAGAACAATCTTGTGGGAAGCCACAAAATGATATGAGCAGAGGAGTAACATGATCTTATTTTTAATAGGATCACTCTGGATATTGTGCAAAAAATTAACTATATGGGGGAAGGCAAAAGCAGAAAGATAAATTAGGAGACTACTGTGAGAGTCCAGGCAGATGTTTTTTCTCAAAGGAATTCTCTTACTAGCTGTTTGGAAAATAGAAAATATTCTTCATATTTTAACATTAAAAATAGAAACTAGAATAACTGGGGAATTATACATTACAAATAACTGAAATCTTTTAATAAATTCAAATGCAAGGAAGGCACTTTTTCAGTAGAGGAAAATGCAGTATAGGATAAGAAATCAGAACACAATGCAAATCCAGAGTAACAAAAGAAATTGCCCCAAATCACAACCTAAATTCAAAATTCTAACCTATTTTGGTTAAAGCCTTCATGAACACCAAGTAGGAAAAATCATGAGGTGGTTTTAATTGTATAGTATTTGCAGTTATATATTTAGGAAATATGCAGACATTTAAAAAAATTTACTTCAAAATACTTGCATTTAGATCTTAAATAATATTTTATATTACCCTTTAAAAGTTCCAAGTTAAACAATCTCTTCTGACATTCTTAAGGAGATGAGACTGACTACATCAACCTTAGAAACACTGAAATTTCCTGTCTTGGATAATTTCCCAATTATCCAGAAAAAACATGAAGTACATCTCAAAGGAAAGGTGAGCTGTACAAGGATCACTCCTTGTAAATCTATCACCCCTTATATTTCATATATTATTTCTTTAACTGTTATTTGTCTTTATTTACCTTGAAACCCTTACCCTGTATTATGACCAAAGGAGATTAAAATTCCTGGAACTATTAACTGTTCCCAAAAGGCATTCCCATTCTCCTGTGGCAACTTAATATATTTGAAGCTGAGCCCATTTTTTATTAAACTATAGGAAGACTCTGCCAGGTCTCTGCTAAAATTTATCGCTGTATTTCTCTTTCATATCGTCTGAAATGTTTTTGAAGAAAATCAAAGGTACATCTAAAATAGAACTTTATTTTTAACTTCTTTTCACCACTTGAAAAGAACACAGTTGTCAATGACACTGATCTATGGGTGAAGGAAAAAAACCAAGGTGGTCAGGAAGACAGCTCAAAGTTTTCACAAAGTCCTTGGTCAGCTTTTATGTACATCAAAATGAAACCTATGGCCCCTGATGACTGAAAGCCTTCATCCACTCACAGCCTCTCTCCAATTTCCCCTCCACGCTATGCGGTGACAGCGGCTCTTCCTTTTCAAGTGGGAATGTCAGACAAGAATGTGCTGGTTGTTCATATTCTTCCTTTGTGAGAGGAAGGTCTGCTCAAAGTAACCCAGATAAAATGGGTTTCCTTCTATATCTAATGGCAGCTCAACCTATTTTAAAACGATGTATCCTTCTGTTTGCACATGATCTCAGTTTTTCTCCAATGTGCTCAGGATATTCTGTCACCTTGCATTTTGAACTTTGTCTTTTAGGGGGAAAAAAGACAACAACAACAAAGTGCATATTCTGACACGTGGAAATATTGTGGTAAACTAGGGAATTTCCAATCGTAAGTGTAAGGCCAGTGAAAAATCTTTAAGATACACTTAAAATACCTACTAGCAGGAGAAAGAATATACCCAAGGTTAAAAAATTATAGGAAAAACAAACTGTAAGCATTACCAACTTGAAGCTGAGTGCCTAAGGCAATGTTTCCAGCCTGCACAGAAGCCAGTGATTTGCCTCTGGAGTCTGTTCCACACCTCCCTAATGGGCCTGGAAGCTACAGACAATTAATTATTAGATTATGCAACTCCCACTGCTAAAAGTTAGCGGAACAGTCGATGGTTTTCCTTCAAGTGTGCTGCTCTTCAGCTGGGGTGCAATTTCATCAGCTCACTCATCTGCCTCTTTGTGCTACTTAATCCTGGCTTCTCAGGGTTTTTCTGTAATTGGCTCAGCCTTCTTCTGCCCTCAACCAGCCTGATTTTTATTCTTGGGTTCTCACTGAAGATGACTAAATCTGAAAACTGTAGTCCTAAAGTCTTATAGCAGTGTCAGATATATTTAACTATCTAAAACTTCTATATACAGAGGGTCTATCTTTCTGTGATTAATCAGGGCATGTCATTGAAAGTTTCTGAAGTCTACACTGTGCTGAGGAAATACAAGAGCAACCACCCACCATGCTAATGTTAAGGTGTGGCAGTCGGCAATTATGGCACCCCAGAAAGTGCACTGGTCAAGGAACCAAAAGACCTGACTCGGTTGCAATTTATTTTACAATATGTCTTTGCAAGCAATGCCATAACCCTGAGCCTCAGTTTACTCATCTAGAAATATGGAACTAAACCACCTACCTCAAAGTGGTTTGGTCAGAGATAAAATAATAAATGACAAAATGCTTTGCAAATTGTAAATGCTATAGAAATTAAGGGATCACACTATTATCGGTATTCTCAAACCCTAATTTCCTTATCATTGTGGGAGTAAACTGGCTCTTGAGAATTTGGAAGAGAAGTTCTTATTACTAAAAAGTTAATTAAGAAGGCCTTCATTAGCATGTGCAATCAAGCTCACTATTCTAATTGGTTCACTGAAATTTCACTGCTAAAATAACATGGAAGGAACCATAATAAAATCCTTAATAAATGTTAATTACACGGCATCAAAATGTATTGAAAAATAATCTAAAGATTTATGGCAATTGATATTACTCAACTCAGTTGCCTGCTCTTTATGATCACCTGCCACACTTATGCAGGGATACTACTCCACTGCCAAGTTTTCAAATGCCTCCTTTGACAAAAGAGTACAAACGGCCATATGTAGCCCACACCTCTCTCCCCGGCTTTAACCCAAGTCTAGAACTAATCGAGTTCTGACACTTACCAGTCCTAATATTGAATTGTCTTAGACTTGTTTATTTTCCATCAATGATATCACCGTTCTCTCAGTACCCAGGTTAATACTTCATCCATTCTTCTTTTAAAATATCTTATAAAATTTCTTTTTATTCTGACTATTAATCCCTAGTGTGCCATTATCATCTCAATACCAGACTAACATATGTTTTCTTGTGAGCCTCCATACCTCATGATCCCTCTATTTTTTATTCCACATATGGCAGGATTAATTTTCTTAAGATCCCACTATGACATTTCACCCATTTATTCCAAATAATCAATACCCCGGTGCCATGCCAAGCTTTTAAATTCTACCCCAGGTGGTTCTCTTTAATTGAAATCACTCTACAGCAAGATGTTTCCAAGCTTTAATAAATTGCAGTTAGTAATCTGGCTGTGTCAGTAACATGTGACTAGATATTTCCAAATCGGTAAGAAATACTTAGCACAGTCTAAAAATAATTTCTAATCATTCTTTCTACAAATATGACTTATATGTACAAGAAGTAAAAGTCACTGTTTCACAGCAACTCTCAGTAGCCAGTTTCCCTGGAGTTCCCCAAGAGTAGTGTGGGCTGGGAACGCCAGCCTATCAGAGCTGTGGGATGAGCCTGCACCAGTGGAAGAAGCAAAGGAAATGCCAGTGGAGGTTGTAAGTCAAGTGGGTTAGACTGACTAACTCTCCTGGTTTACGAGGACTAAAAGGTTCCTGGGACACTGGAATTTCAATTTTAAAGCTGGGACAGTTTCAAGCAAACTGGGATGAATTGGTAACCCTAGTTAAGACCTACTTAACCCTAGTTAAGCCAGAGCTATGCCAAACTGAAAGAGAAGCACCAAGAACAGTCAGGTCAAGAAGGTCAAAGCCATGGGGCAGAGGCCATGGTGGTGCCAAAGGCCAAGGAAAATTCACATGGATCATATTTTGCCACAGCTTGCAATTTCAAATGTTTTGTCTCTCATCCCCACAGCTGTATATAATGAATCTTAATTCAGTCAAGTGTTATGAACTGTCACCTGAAGCTACCTGTTTGTTCACTTCATCTGTTTGGTTCATTCCAAGACAAAATTGAAAATGCATCCAAAATATACGCTGAACATTCTATTTCATAAGCTACAAACTCAAGTGTGTATGAAGTGTAACTATCTTAGTTTCCTTAAAAAGAACTTAATTTCTACTTTAAACCCCCAATTCCACCTAACAGTAGACAACTTGAGTCACTTCAAGTAAATGCAATCAAATTAGTGATTACTCAGTTATTTCGGATTTAAACTGTCAACTTGGAAGGAGACACACAGGTCTTCTTTAAGATCCCACAAACCTCTCTAGGGATTCTGGGTCTGAGGGGAAGACCTAGGGTTTTTCTCAAACTTCAGCAAGAATTAAAATCACCTGGAGGGCTTGCTAATTACAGATCATTCAAAACAGCCCCACAGTTTCTGCTTCAGCAGGTCTAGGGTGGAGACCCAATAATTTGCATTCCTAACAAGTTCCTAGATGATGCTGATGCTGCTCTCAGGATCATGCTTTACGAGATGCTGCCCCAATCTATTCTAGGTGATTTTAGCTCCTCATTAGCCTTCTTCCAGTCTCTGAATTGTCCCTCTCTAGATTGTCATCTCTCTACTTGGCAACAAAACAACTACCAGTGAGGGTGGAATGAATGCCTCACCTGTCTCAACTTGGGGATTCGTCATATGACATGACAAAGGAAATGTACAGTCACAGAAGCACCTCAACTAATATATCAGAATTATTATTTTGCTAAATCCATAGTATCTGTAGCTTAGCATTGCACACATAGCTCCCGTTGGTTGCAGCCTGTAGCTTCTTAAATAATATTGATCCAGTATAGAGTGCAGAAAAATGACTTGACCAATAATCTAAAAACAAATAAGGCTTTGTCTCTCAGTAGCCATGTGACCTTTAATCAGTATTTGAATTTACCAGCTCTCAGTTTTATGACCTATAAAATAAGGCTGATATTATTATCTTCCTTGCCATGGTTAAACTTAAGGTGAAATATCTGTTAAGACACACAAAACTTCCCATCAGCCTAAGTATTAATAGTTAACAGCTCATAAAACCTGGAAAGAGAGATATATATGTATAGAATGTGTGTGTGTGTGTGTGTGTGTGTGGTGTGTGTGTGTGTGTGTGTGTGTGTGTAAGATCCAGAAGGGGCATTTTCCACAAGCTCTGGGGAAAAATCCCAAACAGAGTATCCTAAGATGACACGTGGAACTATGGATGAAACAGAAACTCCACATTTTGGCTTTCAAAGTCCTCTACTATCTAGTCACAAAAATATATATTTTTTGTTTTAAACGTTCACTAATACTTCCAATACTGTCACTCACTGATCAAATTCATAGGTAGTTGGACTGTGGGGAACTGGAACCAATTGTGTACATCAATTCCCAACTCTATGTTCAGTGATGTTAAGTTGGTACTTTGAAATCAACAAATGCTAAAAATCAAAACTTGCATGTTATTTATTTGTTTATTTTCAGAGAGCTGCTTGTCAAAACATTTGCCAGCATACCACTGCTTAAAGTACATAGTGGGCCTCTTAGAGGTATATTTCCAATGGCAGTTTTTGATAAAGTGATAAACATATATTAATATTTTTCTTTTCTCTTTTATACAACACAAAAATGTCATCACTTAAGCAAAACCCATTAAAATATAAACAAATATAGTGTTTTACCATATGCGTTCTTTTACCTGTGGCAGTGATTTTCTATTTAAAATGGGATAAGGATCATCTGGGGCACTTGTTTAAAATGCAAATTTCAGGACCCTACCCCTAAGAATCTGAACAAGGAGTCTGGATGAAGGATCCAGAGGGGCATTTTCCACAAGCTCTAGGGGGATTCCCAAACAGGGGAGGCCTAAGATGACACATGGAACTATGGATGAAACACGAACTCCACATTCTGTCTTTTAAAGTCCTCTACCATCTGGTCACAAACATCCTCCTTCCCATCTCTGTTTCCCTGTGTGTGCTTGTCCTGCCTTCAGAAGCTACCATTACTCTTCTGCAACAGAATCCCTGTCCTTCAAACGTGTTTCTACTGTATATCAAATGGCCCCAATTTCTGAAATGCAGGGACTTGGTTCTGCTACCTCTACATCCCAGCCAATTCTCTGAGAACCTACTACTTGACAAGCAGTGAACAAATATTAGACAAAAAAAAAAAAAAAAACAGTAGGACATGCTGGTTAAGAGCCAGGCTCTGGAGTCAGCAGTCCTGTTTTTTTCACCTAACTCTTCCACTTATTATCAATTTATTCAAATTCTATGCCTCAGTTTCCTAATCTTACAACGATCTTACAATCTTAATCCTAAACAACACATTAAATGACTTGTACATATCATGCCCAGTGCCTGAACAGCTAAATAAATGTCAGTTGCTTTTTATTAATAAAGTTGTTAATTAAATAAGTGGATGAATAAAAAAATGAATGAAGGAAACTCTCAGTTCAAATTCTAAGTAAGAAAACTTGCTTGGCCGCTCTAGCCTACCTGCCACTTCTCTGAATTTCCATAATATTTATTTTCTCTTTTACATATTGGTAATTTATCAGTCACTGCTTTTTACTGTTAATTCACAGTTTTAAATATCATTATGTTCCCCAACTATGCCTAAGACCCTTGAGGGAAATATCTAAGCTGTGTTCTTGCTTTTGGCCCTACCTTCCCCAGCACAGGCTTAATTAGCAGCACTCTCTACTGGCATATTGCCTCAGTGATATAACAGGTGTCTGGAAGGGATAAAACTCTTCCTTTTCATTTTCTTACAACAATATAATCTGACACAGCTCACTCAGAGAGGCAAACAAAAGAGCCAACAAAGGTAAAAAATTCCATATTAAGAAAACAATCCTTAGGTATTTTATGTCAATGTTTAGATTATGAAACTATGAATGGAATTGCTGCAGATAACTATATTAAATGAAAACCAAACTCAAGGAAAAAAATGGAATTTTGGTTCACCTATTTGACAAGTTTCCTATGGTATGGCTTGAAAGCTCTCTAATATGGACTCTGAGTTGACAAGATAAAATAGATTTCATAGCCTTTTAAACTAGCAAACTTAGTAATTGTTTCAAGGGCACATGCTGGCAATGAGTCAGGACAGGCATGCAAATTGAAATCTTGCAAAAAGTGGCAAGGAGAGGGGGTCAGGGGAGAAGGATGAAGGTCTGTGTATGCACTGTTCCCCCACAGGCTACAGAATAATGCTGGGCATTTTGCTGAAGCAATCTTACTTTAGTCACAAAAGTCCTGCTGTACAAAAATAACTTGTTTTATAAATTAGCTGTCAAATCCTTGGAGAAGCCAACCATGAACAATTTGTTCTTGGTTATATTTCCATTATTGTCACTATTTAATCCATAGTTTAGTGATTAATGGTTTTCTAAGAAAACTTGTTTGAAGTATAAAGAATGAAATCCTTTAAACCAAGTAATACCCTACAAGATTCATTCCTCTTGGGGTCTCATCAGTACTGAAACCGCCACGGCATAATTAATGGTCCAAGAGATGAAACAGGACTGCTGTTCTGTCATGTCCCTTCTATTTAAGTCTTCAAAAATGAAAAATAACGAGTAAAGGTGTAAAATAAATTGCTTGATATGCCAAGAAGCAGAATAATCTCATTAAAATAATTAGAATTTCATCTCAAATTATTAGACACTCTGTTTCATTGGAGGAAAAGCCCAGACTGGGTGATCCCATGATGTATGTGGGCATCAATTATGACACTGCCTAGAAATGTTTGAAATAATGTACGTTCTGAAGCTTGATAAGAAACCTGTAGATAGGCTTCTCTCAGAATTTAAAGGCTGTTTTGGGGCAACAATCTTTCAAAAGTTTATACCTACACACAAAATTGTTCATTCCTTCAGATTAATTGAGTCTCCCAGATATCAGAAAGAAGAGTGCAAGATACAGAACTGTTCATTATGAGCCTATGCTCCTAGATTGATAGTAATGATGTTTGCATGTACAGCATAGGAAAGGGCAACAGAAAATGATAATAGTAGAACCATTCAGGGATTGGACAGTGGGCATTAAGTTTTCCATTATACAGTAAACATGAATTAAGAATGCCGACAGTAACTCAACCTGGCTCTATAGCATACTGGGTCAACAACTTCTGTCCTGTAACTGTTAGCATGTGAACCATTATTGTAATCCAATTGGATTTAATGTAATAAGCTATCTTTTGAGTACCCACTATGAGAAAGGCATTTTGCAAATATCATGAGGAATAGAGCAATAAGTATTAATTAGAATTCCTGTCTCCAGAGACCTTGGAGTCTAGTGGGAAATAAAGCCATGAATAGAAATAACTATGATAGAAAAGTAAAATTTGAAGTACTGTGGGGAACACTAGGGAGGAAGTGATTAGCTCCAGCGAATGGAACAGGTGAAGGTTTTACAGAAGAGATAGCAAGACAGAGGAGTCTATAAATCTCCTAAGATGTGGAGGCTTGGGACAGCCTCGGTTAAAAGGTGCATCTCAGGAAGTATTGGGGTCTAAGGTAACAAAGGAGAAACAAACTATGAGGAGAGGCTATAATTATACTATATATTAATTATACTGCAACCCTAGGAGCTTTTGGTTTTGGTTCCTCTAGCAACACATTTGGTACACAGTAGGCTCTCAACATATATTGGGGAAAGGCAGCCAAGCCCAAGGGCATCAAGAAGGAAGACTACCCCAGCTAGGATGATTGTTTCAGTATAAGAGTCTACCTAGAAGATTTCTATGGCTTTAAATGTGAAAGGGCAGGCTAAATCTCATTTTATATGCACTTAAATATAATGTCTCATAATTAGGATGAGCAGGCAGCAAAAATGACAAATGTGCTTATTATTTTACCTTCAATGGAAATTAATTTGTTCTTGTTTTGCTGTTACAAAAATGTTATCTAATTTATCAGTGTTTATCTTTCCATGTGTTCATGTATGATTTTACATGTTTTCACCAGTTTTAACAATAGAATATAAATATGATTTATTTCATACCAAAGGATAAGAAAAACAGAGAATATTACACTCAAATCAAACAGTACTTCAATTAACACATACAAGTAACAGTTAAATTAACAAATCCCATGGGAAAGAGGTAACTAAACGAAAACCAATGTAGTGAAAAACACTGCACCTGTTTCCTTCTCCATCCATTTTCCATATTTCCTAGCCCCCAGCTCCCACATAGAGGCTCTGGTTCTTCACATCCTATCAAACAATGGAAAATTACTATTCTTACCACTCCATTCTAAGTAGGACCAATTCATACTAAAAGGAACTCAAAATATTTTCATTTCTAGAGTTCTCTAACTGGAAATTTTTTTTATTCCTAATAAAGACAGGCATTTTCTCGCTTTAAAGGACTCCTGAATACTTAGACGATCTACTAAGCCTTCTTAGTAGCTGGCTCTAAGGTAGTCCTAAACACTATCCCTGTAGTCCACACCCCCTGGGCCACAGACTGGTACCTGTCCGTGGCCTGTTAGGAAATGGGCTGCACAGCAGGAGGTAACAGCAGGCAAGTGAGGGAAGTTTCATTTGTATTTACAGCCCCTCCCCATTGTTCACATCAACGCCTGAGCTCCGCCTCCTAACAGATCAGTGGTGGCATTAGATTCTGCATTGTGGTGAGTTGTATAATTATTGCATTATATATTATAATGTAATAATAATACAAATACAGTGCACAATAAATGTAATGCAATGTGCTAGAATCATCCTGAAATAATCTTCCACCCACATCCCGGTATGTGGAAAAACTGTCTTCCATGGTCTTCCATGAAACCAGTCCCTGGTACCAAAAAGTTTGGGGACCTCTGCACTGGCCCACATGGTACCCCTTCTTGGGGGAAAGAGGGGAAGTGCAGCCCCATGAAAGGATATGCAACTTGATCATCATAAAGTGGGGAGGATTCAGATGCCATTTACCTACCACCCAATGAATCTGTGCAGTGAAAAAAACTTGCACAACTGAACATAGCAGCCTTGCTTAAAGGACATCCAATTTAAATTCTTGTGTGATGACATGGAGAGGAAGGCACAAGGCACAATCTCCATAAGACAGACTGGTTCCTTACTCTTCTGGGATGCCGGCTAAGGCTGCTAGAAACTTAGGAAATAAAAGAGCATATGTTACATCTTCTGAAGTGAGCCTATATCACCCCAGTGAAGGGCTGTCTGCCAGTGGGTCCCTTCCCACTAGGCTTGTCCCCAGTGGATTTTCCTTTCCCAGGTATAAACCAAACCCCACCTTCATCTCTTTTAACCTTATTTGCTTAAGCTTTTACTTAAAACTAAGGTATATTTCTTGCTATTTAAAATTCCTGTTACATACTCTTGCTTATCTGAAATGCATCCTTCTGCTTCCCAGATTATTTCTGCCTATAGTTATCAAGTCTCCAACAAATAATTATGTTGTTGGAATGTTTTAATTTCATTAATAGAGCCATTACTGCACCTAGTAAATAATGTTGATGGTGATAGGCTATTAAAATCAACTTTTAAAATCACTTTTTAGACTTCTGTTTATTTATGCTCTTTACCTACTTCTAAAAAAGGATTTGAGATAGCTTAAAACACAAAGACCAAAACCCATTAACACTGCATATAAAATCAAAGTCAAGTAATAACAAAGAAATGGCATCAGAAAACCCAGACTGAGAAAAACGACCTCATTTGAACACAATAATTCCCGTAGCTCCTATTGCTCAATCAAAGGAACCTAATAGGTCATTTAGGGTGATAAATGCTATTCTGGTGCTGAGATCACAGAGGAATTTATCACATGACTCTTTCTTTGCAATTCACCAGGTAACACAGTGAATAAGGTCTTTAACAACAGCTTTTATAAACCACAAAGGCTTCTTTCAGGGCCAGCTTTGTGGGAACGATACCTGTGCAATTACACAGCACCCCAAACTTAGAAGAGCCTCATAGTTGGTTCAATGCTTTGCTGTTGCTGTCTTGAAATTACTAATAATTTCTTAAACAAGGATTCACACATTTTTATTTTACACTGGGCACTGCAAATTGTGTAACTGGTCTTGACATCTTTCCTACAGCTAGTTCTTAGATCAGCCCCTAAATTTCATGTTTTAGGATATTTCTCCTTTAGCAGTATAAAGTATAGTATTTGCAGAACTTATCCTATGTTTTTCTGAGTGTTAAAAACAATCCACCATGGTTATGGAAACTCCCACCCCTCCCCACACCCACCAATCTTTAGTCTTATAAATACTAAACTTAAGCAATAATAGAATCAATTATTTGGGGGAAAGAGGAAATGCCATTATTTTTTTCTCTTCCTATGCTTCTCTTCCTATGTTTAAGTTCAAGGCACCTTTCATCAGAAATAACATATTTATTATGATGGTTTTTAGATATAGTTAGATGTCATACCTATAAACTATGTAAATAGACTTCTGGTTTAACATCAATTACCCAGTTAGACGAAGTCTGACTTCATCAAATTGAAGAATTTAATCTATGAATTATGCCTTCCATGTCTTTCCCCTTGATCTCCATTGTCTTAAGAAATAAATTTTCAAATTTGTTCAAAGACAAGTAAAATATCCTCAGAGGGCATTTTGTACCTTACTCTACCTTCAGACCTCTTATATTAATAATTACACCTTCCTACCAGAAGGATGGACTGCTAGCCTGTTCTTCACTAATTTTTGTGCGTAGTTGAAAGACATCTTTCCCATGCATAACTCACCATGGAAAACAACTTGGCAGCGGCTGTCCATTTGATTGATGGAAACTGTTTCTGGATGTAATAGCTCTAGAAGCTTCTGGCAGCACATCAGGTACAACACCAGGGCTGCTGCTGGAATGTGCTTGTTGGAGTGATCATGACCTCAGCATCCCCACACTCTACTTTTAACAGCTACAATTTTCTGAGCACTGTGCTAGGCACAAGAAATACAGCACTGGGCAGGACACCCTAGCCTGGCTGCAGCTTGGAATCTATTAGTAGTAGATGATTAGATGAGTAAATGGATCATTACCACACCATGTACACAACGCCATGGAGGAAGGAAGCAATCAGGGAAGTTTTCCTCAAGAATGTGACATTCAAACTGATTTTTAAATATTTAGCTTTATTATCAATTCAGGATTTCACTTAATAGATGCAGCTTTATGTACAAAACTAGAGGTGAATTAATGTGAATTAATGAAGCTTAAGTACAGGGCCGTGTACTTGCATGGGCCCCTTCTGAGACCTTTTAACTAATTTTGTATTCATAATTTTGTGTTCCTTTTCTTAAAGGGAGACCCCCTAAACTGTCTAAGACTCACAACCCACAAAACCTGGATCTTCCCCTCAATGGATCCCCATGTTGACTTGATCTCCACACAGAGTCCCTTTCAAAATGATAGATAGGCTGTATACATACAACTGTATGCTGTTAGAAACGTTAGTCTCATTTTACTATTAATACCTCATGGGCTTAAAGAAATGATGGGACTAGTTTGAAAGGCTGCAAAGTTCATCCTATCCAGCCTGATTTTTTCAGGTTAAACCTTCTTCTTGAGCTCAAAGTCATATTGCTAATTCCTGCCTTCCTCCTACTAAAAGCACAAAGACAAGAGCAGATGAGCATATGCATTTTGGTGTTGATCCTAGAACCAAAGAGTGGGAAAGGGTAAAAAGAAGAAAAGGTGTGCTAAGAAGAAAAAGTCATTCAATTGCAGCTTTTTTCTGGAACTACAACTTCTCATTTCTTGGTATCACCCCACAGCCTGCATGAGCTTTCTAGACAACCTCACTGAGGGGAAAGAAACATAAGTTGCCTATTTTTCTCCAGAATATTGCCTTCTATTGTCACAGATTTCCTTTATAACAGTGATAGAGAACATCAAGATTGTTGCATGGGGCAAATTATGTTTTCAGGGATGTGGTGTCTAAGATGACTTTTAATCAAAGGAGTATATACCTATCATAAAAATTGAGTTTTATGCTTCATTTTCAGTAAGTTCATCTTCTTTATTTAACAATAAAGTCATCTACTTATGAGATAATTTTTCTTTAAAAAAATCACTTGGCAAAAATAAAAATAACAAAATCTGAACAGGAATAGTGAAGTCTTAGAGTATTAAGCAACTCCCTTTATTCTATGAAAATGCCTGTGACTAAAGGTGTGTTTAACATGTTTGCACTTCTTTTGCCACCGAACATTCACATTTCTACCAGATAAAGCACAGTGATTAGGAATTACAGGCTAAAGAAACTCAATTCACATGATGCCATTTCCAGCAAAATTTATTCGATTTACTCTGGATACAAATGCAAATAAATCTTTTGAGCACATATAGACTAAAGAAGATTCCCATGAGACTTAAACATATTTATTATAACACAAGGGAAAATGAATAAAAAATGTATTAGCATAGTGGCTTAGAAGAGGAGACATTCAAAGCATATAATTCATCCAATAAGCCAGTCACACTGTTTCAAATCAAGAGTGCAAACAAAAGTTCTCCAAATATTAGGAGAAAATCTTTAGAAGCTATTATAACATTACACAAAAGGTGTAAAAATAATAGTATGATATTATTTCTAATAGAGGAAAATGACAGCAAGCAGCAGGCTGCATTGTTAGATGATAGTGAAGGACCTTCAGCTAAGGAGCAACGCAAGATTATCTTTGCAAAAGACTTTTTCATGTAAATTTGGAAGAGTTTTATCAGATATGGTTCCAGGCTCTTTATTTTCACCTAAGAATGTTCATAGCAAATTATTATCTTTTGAAATAGTGCAGCCTTCAAAGAGTTGTATATTGGTAGCAGCTAAGAAGAATTAGCTACAAAATCATTTTGGGTATGATCGGACAATTTTAGCAAGTTCCAGTTTAATTGAAATGCATCTTTCCAAAATGAATTTAAACTATTCTTTGTCCTCCCATAAACCAGAATACTTACAAGGTATCAGCAGCATCTTGTAGTAAACAGTAGCAGTAAACAGTGAATTTATATGTTCTTTCAAAAAATGTTATAATTGAATAATTTCATTCACATAATTGGATTCATCAGAAAACTAAATATTCAAAATTATTACAAAGTTTCTGTTAGAAGGTGAGAAATCTAATTAAATTCATAGCTGCCCTAGCTTGACATAAATTCACTGTATGAGTATTTCAAATAAAAGGTATTCATAAAAGACTTATGTATATGCAGCCACCTAATTTCCCAGATATCTTTACTTGAAGATACGTCTTGCCTTTCAAGGGCAAAATTTACAAAACTATACTAATCTCCTACACATCTCCTCCTACAAACCTCCTTTCCTTGCACATCACAAACAGGTCTTCCTCTCTCTAGCTTTTCTTCTTCCAAGTTACAGCTAGAATGATTCTTGCCCCCAAACATAAATCTGATTGTCATTGCTCTATTTGAAACCCTTCAAATGTTTCTGATTGCCCTTCATTCATCTGAATTTGATTCACACCCACTCTGAGATTCGGTCGCTGCTCAAACACCCTGCTGTATTGTATCACTCTCCATTCTGTCTCATAGTGTAGGCTGTAACCAGCCAAACTGAATTGTTCTAAATTCCATAGATGTGTCAAGATGTCTCTCTTCTCGCCCCAAATCCTCTTCCTCTATCCTGCCTCCTATTCCTTCAGTATAAATATCACTTCCGCAGAACCCCTTGGCTAGGTTATGTTCCCATAGTATTCCAGACTTCCTTGTTCATAAACTCTAACTTATACACATCATTATTGTTAAAGGGGGCTGGAGAATGCTTCTTCCCCACTCCTAAACTTTCTTTCACGTGAAGAACCACTACTAATATGATAGTGACTCTTCCCCAAAGAAGGAAGAGTCACCAACCTGATGGATTTTAAAATGGCAACAAGCAGTCTGGCTCTTCTATGTCTTTTTCTTCCTGAGAGCCAGCTTACCCTCAGGGAGCACGTGCGGGATCTCTCAATGCTGTATGTCCACGGGGGCCAGGTCTTCTCCCCATAGGGAAGCCTGTGGATGTCCACCACTCCCAGAACTAGACAGGTACATGTCTCTAATCCTGGGAGAGATTACTTGCTCCTTGATACAAGACACATGCTTCAATATCAGATATATCATTCTAAAGGTGACTTTTTTGTTGTTGTTGACTGTCTGTCATACTTTTTTCTCTTATTTCTCAGTTCATTCAGAAATTAGGCAGGGACAAGGAGTGATTTTTATTGGGAACCATTAAACCCTTCATATTACAATTAATTATGTACTGTCTTTGACGGTAGCTTATAAGCTCTGAAAAGCAGAGAAATATATGTCAGTCTAGTTTACTATTATAGTTCCTGTAACCTAGCAAGTGCCTGGCCAAGAGAAGGTACCTCATAAATATCATTAATTGAATAAATAAATGAATAAATAATATAATTTAGATCCCATACTTCCATACTTTCATCTTATTTACTATTCTGTCACTGCTATTAACACCACTTAAGTTGTAGCCATTTAATATATTTCTTACTTCCAAATTCCATCTGACATTTTCTATCTTAATAGATTTTAGACTTCTGACATCAATCTGATATATTTTTAAAATTCCTATTAATAGCATTATAAGTAATTTAAATAAATCCTAAATTGGAAACAGATGAGTTAGTACATTAAGAATTCACTAATTTGCAGATCATTTTCATACATTAGGTCATTGCAGAAAAATCTCACATTTAGAAAATAGTTCAAAGATCAATTTCACAAACATTTTAGCCTTAAACTTCACATACTCTAAATTTATCTTATTCAGGGACATACAATAAAGTGTAGACATGTTATAGTTAAATATAGCTCAAAATAGCTGGAAAGAGGTAATTTAGCATTTTGGAAAGTGGAATATTGGGCTAATAAATTACATTATGAATAAAGTTAGGAGAGATCAATTATTATATTTTGAGAGTTTCTGGTACTCTTATCTTTAATGTAAAAAATTTTTTCCACCGCAGCTCTTGATAAAAAAAATAAAATAAAAAATCAAATAAATATGTTTGGTAATAAATTTTATGAGATTGTTACTCTATGTTTAAATATATTATTTTAAAAGGACTGATGTATTCCTGAATATGACTTCCTATTTAAAATCAAGGGATATGTTTTCCCTTTGATGAAATGAATCTATAATTTTATAATGAAATCTGATAGAAAAATATAAATCATATAATAGAAAGCCTGTCAGGGAATTTTTTTTCCTGTAAAGTATCTGTTATTTTAAGTGAAAGATGCCTGCATAAACTAATTTGTGGCAACTTAATTTTTATTCATTCAATTATATTTAAGATTCCATGTATATGCATGAACACATAATTAAACTTTCTTGTAAGATTTGTCTCTAGACTTGAAAGAAAAAATATATATATTCTCAAAATTTGAGAATTATGATGCTACTGCATAAAACATCGGGAAGGATTATATGTCAATGGCTCTCTTTTGTATTCATGACAAAAAGAAAAACATTCCAAAAAGAATTGTAAATGAAGATCTGAGTTGTACAGGACAGGAACAAAATGTGCAATAAGCAGAAGTCTTTGGGGATGTATTTTTAAACAGGAGGTTTTGAAAATTCCAAATTTAGCTTCATAAAAAGAGGTAGTGCAAGTGTGAAGCATGTGGTCATTTTGGCATACTCAGTGTATAACTTCTCTCTTTACCTATATAAGGATATAATAAAGCTCCAGAAATGTGCAAAGCAGAAATCTTCCAGTTCTGTTTATTCACTTTCAGTCAGGTAGTAAAATATCCTAATGTTCCGTGAAGAAATCTTCAAAATGCACTACTGAAATAGCCTGCTAAAGAGAAATCAACAACTTCTTTATTTAGGTACTGAACAGTTTAAAGAAAAGGATCAGTGGGTTTTTTTTTTTTTTAAGCCAACTATATCTGTAAGTATCAGTCCATTTTACTAAGTTTTCATCACCTTTGCTGCATTTTTTTCATACTGACTTCCCTCGTTCCCTTTCTACCCCCCATTTACTCCAACTTCCTCTCAAGCTTTTTGTTTGTTCGTTTGTTTCATTGTCCTTCATCTTTTCCCATCTTTTATCCTTCTGGCTCTCTCTGGCCTTCTTTCACTATTGTAATTATTTCTCAGCCTCGTATTTCCTTTAGAAATTCAATTTCTAATACATTCTCCATTCACTTCTAATTCTACAGTCCTTGGTCATGCTTTGTAAAGAAAGGCTTCCTTTCTCATGGTTATCTGAGACACAGAGCAGTAATAAAGAGCCTCTAGGTATGATGTGTACGATGTCACTGTGGCCCTCAATCTCAAGAGAATACCAAACTCTTCCTAGAACCTACGTATATGGCAAAAGCATCCACAACTGGGCAAAGGGAGGGGAATTCAAACCTGTTTGCAGAGGTTAATTTGTGGTGGCAATTTAAACGTGACATTCTGCCTATTTCTAGGGTGCTATGTGACTTTCAGTTAGATTTTTGAAGAATTTTGGTCCGCTAAGGACCATTATGGTTTTACATATAAGGTTAAATGCATATCTAGAATTCAAATCAACCAATAACTATGACTCTTATCTAAAGGAAACTGAACTTTTAGATACTAACAGCTGGTTAAGTAGAGTCTCTGGCCATCCAGATACAAATCATTCCTCACTCTCAGACGCTGAATATACAAAAAGAGGACATGAATTAGCATAATATTCATAAAAAATGGAAGCTGACTTTGTAAACATTAATGACAGTTAACAAACATCTGCTGTCAAAACGGTATGCAGTCATAAATTTGAATAATCTGCACAATCAAAATTTAACCCAGGAATATACTTATACAATAAAATGTATAAACCTAAATGAAGTCAATTGTACAGCTTTACTAGAAATGTTAATTAAAAGACATACTATTCCCCTGAATAAGAAGATCAATACTGTAATGATGCTAATTGTGCAATTACAATTAGTGCAATTACGAACTATTTTGAAGGGAAAATTTGCACAGTAAATTTAACATACTGATTCTGAAGGAAAAGTATATGAGAATAGTTAAGAGGAGTTTTAAAGAGAAAAATAACAAGGAAGACATCCCCTTTAGACATAAAAATTACTCGAAAACCAGAGTAATTTAACAACGTGATACTGGCAAAGAAATAATATGATTATTATAATAAAAAAATCTATAACAAATGTGTAGAGACATGTGTACATATAAATAAATTCAGAATTTAAGATGAAAATAAAATTAAAGAGTTAAATGAACTCCAAGGAATTTAATATTTAACATAAACAAATACAGGAGGTTTTGTTATTTGTATTAATAATCTTGGGGTTAGGGAGGTATCTGACTGCCTGTATTTGAATTATGGCACTATCATTTAAAACTGTGTAACCCTGAATAAGTTATTTACCCATCATATATAAAAGGGAAATTAATAGTATCCTACTCATAGGGTTGTGAGGCGTCAATGAGAGCATGCATATAAAGTGCTTAGGTATCCAAAAAGAGTTAACTAGGGTTTTTACTGTTAGCATGTAAACAAAAGCCAGAAACCATAAGCAAAACAAATGACATATGTAAATATGTCAAATCTTAGTTATTCTGTACAACAGATATCACAATAGAGGTAAAAGAAAAAGATGTATGTAAATATTTACAACATATGTATCAAAGGATATATTACTAGCTCTCTAAATTAATATAAAATCAAAGTTCCTAAGAAAAATAAGGCAAATGTAAAGAACAATGTGTTCCCAAGAGAAATTTAAAGGTCCACAAACATAAGACATTCGTTTCAACCTCACTAATAATAAAAAAAAAATACATTTCTATTTTCCTAACTGACCAGCAAAAACTGTTATTCATACTATCATAAAAGAATCAGAAAAAAGACTTTCTCATGCAATTCTGATGAGAGAATAAATTGGTAAAACCTTTTAGAGAGCAGTTTGTGAATGTATATGGAAATTTAAAATATGCATTACCTTTCCCTTAACAGTTCTATTTGTATGAATTTAGCCTAAGAAATAGAGAAGTGTACAAAAACATACAAAAGAGGTATTTCTCCACATTGTTGTTAAAATAGCAAAATAAACCAACAACCTAAGAGGTAGGTCTGTTATTTCTGAAGGGAAAATAGATCATCAACAATTTTCAATAAGAAAAGGAAAATTAAAGAATAGTACATGTAGTATAATCAATTCCATTTAAAACATATGTAGGTAGTAATCTAGGTTTACATTTGCACAGAAAAAGTTCTGGAAGAATATGCATTAAACTGTAATCAGTGGTCATCTGGGTCAGGTAAGATAATGGGAAGTTTTCACTTTTTAATGTATACAGTTTGGTATTGTTTGAATACTTTTTAAAATTTAGCGAGTGCTTTTATAATAAGAAAAAATAGAGATTTCTATTTTGGAAAAAATAAAAGATTAAGAAACTCATAATAATTACTTTCCTAGTTTCAGATTCTCACACAATGCTAACAGCTACCTGCCTTTTAAAAAACACTTTTTGCTTAGTTTTAATAAGATCCTTGTCAAGAATTAATAGATATTTAAGTGTTAACTTCCTTTTTCAAAGAACTACAATTAAAAGAGCTACATAAAGAAATTCGCAAGGATGTTTCTCAGTTCAGGATTTAACTTGCAAGTAACATCTCCATTAGTATTTGAAACCAAGAATTATAAACCATATCAGGCAGAGCATTTAAAGAAATCTTAATAACAGGAATGGGTATGATTTAATTCAACTTTCAAATTTTTTATACCTAAAAAACTAAGAAGTTTCCCATACACTCTAAACTTTGCACCTTTCATCATAGTTTTTAAAAGGAGAAAATCACCTTTTGCTCATTAACAGCAAACTAATTCATTTCTTTCAGAAACTACAGTTATGTGGAAAATTTATGATCGTTACACTGGGAAAAAACCAAGATATTCTTTTTCATCAAAGAAGGGTACTGGAATCTTCTTGAGATCAGATATTTTGCATTTTCCAAGGTTTTTAACATTTTTACTAAAGCAAGCTCAAACTATATTTAAATATGGAAGGCTACCACCCAATTTAGTGAAGAATTTCACTTCCTCAGGAAGCAGAGGAACAGCCCTATGACTAGATATTACATCCCTCAGAAATGATCAAGTTGGATTCCTCTAAAGGAGACTAACTTCCCTATCTCTGAGGCATTAAAAAAAAAAAATTAACATTACTGTTCTTAGTTTAGTCCTTATTTATCCTGCCAAAAGTACGTTTCCCAGATTGTCTTAGGAAGTGTCATGTTACAAAGCAGAGAATTCTGCACCAACACTCACCAGATGTCTAATTTTGTGAAAGCACAGTGCACACATCTGTAAATAGGAACAGCATCACCTGCTTTATAAGGATATTACAAAGACTAAATGAGATGCTGGGACTAATATGCATTAGACAGTATAAGGGCTTAGTAAATTCTACTCCCTTTCCAGCTTGTCTGTAGCCAGGATAACTCATAGTCAACACACCAAGAAAGAAATAAAATTCCAAAATATTACAGAAATTGTAATTGTATAATTATATGATTTTCAAAGTACGTTTTCTTCAAAAATAAAGTGCTAATTTTTTTTAAGTGAGGTCAACCAAAGGTAAGCAACAGGCATGTCACATTTTAATTTCTTTTTTTAAAAACAATATATTCATACCAGACCAACAGAACATCACTAAAAGCTTCTTGACCAGGAATCTGATAGCCTCATTCCTAGGCTACTGAGCTCACCATGAGAGTCATCCTCCTATCTGGGTTATGACAGAAGCCTGGAGTCACTTCTCCTACTTTCAAGTCCCTCACACACTAGAGTCATGACTTCTCTCCTGCTCCAGCAGCTTCAAGTGATGATCTACTGTCTCCTTAATCTCTTTTGCCTGATACTCAAGGTTCTCAGTATTTTGATCATACCCTCCCTATCCATCCTTTTTTTTTTTTTTTTTTTTTGCATTTGAAACATTTATTTCAGGAAATACGCTTTCAACACTTAGTCATTTATACAAAAAGAGACGATTTTCTCGGGAGGCACCGAGCAGAAGGCCGTTGCGGAACAGATTCTCTAGGTTAGGTCAATTTACTCACAGCAAAACACCACATAGATATCTGTCTCTGTACAGATGTTCATACTAGCCCAAGACTTAGCACACTCCTTCCTTCTTACTCGTGTGCAAGCTAATCCCTTCTTCAAACCCAGTTTGAGACCTACCCCTCCCTCCGCCTCCCCCAGTGAAATCATGAATGAATATGTCTCCATACACTTACAGTCAGTTCCACAGAATTCATCACACCTATCGGTTTCATTTTTATGTTCATACTATTAATCTATGGTTTCCTTTAATTGACTATTTGACATGGCCCTCAGTTCTGAATAGTTATGGCTAATATTATTCTATTTTGAATCCTTAAGCAAACCTTTTATATGAATATAATAACATCAAAATTCTTTACTGATGTAAAAAATAAATATTTGTTCCCGTCACAAACACTCTTGGAAAGAATTATGGCATATATTTAACATTCACCTACAAATCATTGAATTTTTCATTTTGTTAAGATCTTATTATGATCTCTTTTCTAACAACTCATAATGAGAGCATTATACATTTCCAGTTATTCCTGTTTTTTCACACATATATCATGGACTTGTGTGTGCCAGGCACTTATATGGACATTATATAACCTAATCTTGAAAAACTACCTGACAGAGTAGGCATTTTCACTCCTTTTGTCCAGGTGAGAAAACTGAGACTGAAAGGGTCAAGGTCACAAAGCAAGTAACAGAGCTGGCTGCCACACAAGGACCTCCAGATTCCAAGGTCTCTCTGCCGCACTCTGCTCCTGCCTGGCCACACAATGTGTACCCTCGTATTCTACCCACATTAAATGTCAAGCCTCTTAATGACATTCCAAAGTTAAAATCAACTATTGTGAAAATATAAAAAATCAAAATGAAATTCTTTTGAGATCCAGAAAACATCAAGTTAGTTATTTTTTTTTAACAACACTGAGAACACCAGTGATATGAAAGTGCTGGACAGGAAAAACTTTTCAAATAATAACAGTCATTCTCATTCTATCACATGGGAACACTCAGAGTGTTTTTATTATTTTTTTAGACTAGACAACTCTAAATTATGCTTTTATCCCTTGACAAATGTTCCTCAACACTCACCAAATTTTGGCAGATGGCTTACAACAAAAGTAAAAAAAAAGCATCTTCTCACTTTTTAACTCATTATTCTAGCAAATGTTCAATCAATAAAATATAAGTTAGGGAAACTTAGTTTAGTAACCATCAAATTAATTGGTATTTTGAAAGTGCTTAAGTTATTCAATTATTTTTCAACATTTCCAGGTTCACTGCAGAACACTCCTGTTATGTAGCCTTATAGAAAAGTTCAATGAAATACATTTTCAAAGAAAGCAAAACATTTTTTTAAAGAGAACTACTTATACCTTTAAAAGCAATTATTAAAAAAAGTAATTATGACAAAGATATACCTTTACAATTCAAGAAGAAAAATACTATATAGATTCAGGAATAATATTTTAGAAATAATTTCCCTTACCTTATTGATAAGCAAAAGAAAAATAAAACTAGAATGTTCCCTATCAGGTTCTTTTTATTTTATAATTTTTTAAAAAAATTTTGTAGGATGAAGTCTCACTAAGCTACAGAGGCTGATCGTGAACTCCTGGGCTCAAGCAATCCTCCTACTTCAGCCTCCCGAAGTGCTGGCATTTACAGGCATGAGCCAGCCACTGCACTCAGCCAGGCTCTTTTTATTTTTGAAATATTATACCTAGTGTCAATAAGCATTTAAGAAGCCAGGCACTGTTTTGTTATGCCAATGGAAACATAAATTTGGTATAAATTTCTGGAAAATATTTTTGGCAATTTGTGTAAAAAGCCTTAAAATGTTTATATGCTTTGACCCAAGAATAACATTGCTACAAATTTATTTTAGGTAAATGGCAGGAGATGTACTCAAGGATTTATGGACAAGAAAATATAATAAATAATTTGTAATAGTCAAATACTCAAAAACACATAATTATAAAATAACATTAATAGATTGGTAAGATAAATTGGCATGCCCACGCAATGGATACTAAGCAAACATATAAAAAAATCCATATTCTACAACACTATTCCATAACATGAAAAATGTTTATGATTGGCTGTTATGCGGTGGGGGTAAACTCTGAAAGATCCACTGTAACTGGATGGTGGACCTAAGAGCAATTTTTATATCCTTCTGTATGTGTAGTGGCTAGCTTTTGAGATGACCCAATGATCCCCACCTTCTGGCATTCACTCCTTTGTGTGATTATCTCCTACACTTTATCAAGGTTGGTGAGTGGGGTCAATGGAATACAGTAGAACGGAAAGCATGTCACTTCTGAGGGTAGTTCATAAAAGACATCATAGCTTCTACTTCACTCCCTCGGATCACTTGCTCTGGGGCAAGCATGCAGCCCCATAGAGAGGCCCACATGGCAAGGAACAAGACCTTCTGCCAATAAGCAGTAAGTGAACCATCTTTGCAGTGGGTCCTCCAGGTGCATTCAAGCTCCAGGTGAGACCAGCTCCAGCCCACTGCTTAACTGCTACTTCATGAGACACTGAGCCAAAACTACCCAGTTAAGGCACTCCCAGAATTCTGACTCTCAGAAACGGTGTGAAAAAAATAAATGCCATAATAAATTGTTACATTTTAGGGTAATTGTTATAAAGCTAAACTTTTTCAAAATATCTATGGATAACATGCACTGCTTTTAAAATCAGAGAACAATATGCTATTTTAAAACACTAGGCATTGTTTGTCACAGCAATCCTGATACCAATTTTTAAGATTAACTACCATGTCTCAATTTTTCCAGCTAAATGTTTCCAAACGATTCTAACACAGGTAGCACACATGTGCTAGTTAGTTCAACTCTAAATTGAATTCTCCAGTTCCAGTAAATTAGCAAACCTAAAAAGTACCCAGGAAAGTCCTCTGAAATAAAGAAAAATAAATATTCAACTCAAGTAGCCTTTTTAAAAGAGAACAAACTTTATCTAAGGACAGCAAAAGGAAAGAAATACTAAAGATAAAAACAATTATTAATTTCAAAAAAGAGTAAAACATATACATTCTGGTAAATAAAGCCAAAGATACCTGGAGAAGGAAAGAAGAAGAAAAGGCAAACCTCAATACTCAAGAAAAAGACCAAGAAACAAAATGAGAAGACCAAAGAGGGACAAAAATATTAACACAGATGATTTTTAAAATTATAAGAAGTACTATGTATAGTGAATGTGTTGCTCAAGAATTTTAAAAGTTCAGTAAAATTAAAAGATCATCCCAGAAAAGTAGAATCTATACCTAAAGATACCAGCAGTTCTAGAAGAAATTGAAGTAAACAACTATTGCCAAGTAAACTCTAATGTTATGTGTGGATTCTTCTAAACATTTAGAGAATAGACAAATATGGAAATATTTTTTTAAAAATCTGTTTTAGATATGGTAAGTTGGTGTGGCAAATAAAGGTGCCTTCCTCAAAATACTTTATTGCCCTCCTCCGTAAAACTGTCAAAATAACTATACATATTACAATATTGTAGGTGGCAACATGTAACTTGTACAATCACAAGTGACGGGCCTTGTAATTCTGACACTAAAAGCTGAAAATTAGCCAACAGAACAGAAAATCTCAGCTCAGTGTCCTATGAACAGAAAGGCAAACATGGTAGAGGAAGTATATTCCAAACCCAAGAGCATATTAAAATAATAACAAAACGTGTCCAATTGAGTTTATTTCAGAAATCCCAGAACGATTTAATATTGGGCAATCTACTAAAGTTATGACGTCAATAGGTCAAAATCAATTGAAACAGAATCAACCTCTTCCTCCTAAAAAACATGTAGTCATCTGGTTACAAGTCCATAAGCCAGTAAAACCAGGACAATTCAATAATATAATAATAATAAAGACTTGCTATCTTCAGCTTAGAGTTAGCATCTTATTAAACATTTAGCAGAGTAGTTTCCAACACAGTCAGATGTACAGATGCCCATCACTAACATTAGGATGAAATTGTGCCACTCTTACCAACACAATAGAAAAAAGCCTAAAATTTGAAAATATTGAAGTGGCAGATTATATGTACATATAATATTGCTGCTTATCTAAAAAAATTTAAGTGAAATCCATGAAAAGTAATGAGATTTTGTTAAACTCTACAATATGCCAACAAGAACTGTTAGAAAAAGTTCTGGGAAAAGCCCCAATCACAACCAACCAACTAACCAATCAGTTTCTCTTTCTCTCTCTCTCTCTCTCTCACACACACACACCCCTCTTATTGTACACATCTAGAAATAAAATTACAGTACTTATTGAAAAAAA
This sequence comes from Lepilemur ruficaudatus, assembly GCA_963574885.1. Lineage (NCBI taxonomy): Eukaryota > Metazoa > Chordata > Mammalia > Primates > Lepilemuridae > Lepilemur > Lepilemur ruficaudatus. Next base: position 68,983 of record CAUYRT010026486.1, read on the forward strand.
GAAAGAGGGGGCATTTGAAGAGGTACAAAGCAAGAGAAGACACAGTGAAGAAATGACACACCTCTATAAAGCCATCGTACATATTAATATGATATACCAGATGAGTGACTTCTCTCTTCTCAAGGAACAAGAAGTGTTTCAGAAATTGTCTAAATATGTATTTATATGATTGACAATAGCAGCTTGGAATACGCCAATGGAGCCCAAGGGTATATAACAAACATTTTTAGCCCAATACTTGTCATCTCTTCAGGAAGACCAAGGCAAGAAAATCCCCCATGGGAGAAAGAAAATAAAAGTTTTCCCTTCACCTACCCTATTTTCTCTTGAGTCACTGACCTCCAAATGCCACACTATTCTGGGACCACATTTTAAGTCGAATAAAAGCAATGCCTCCTTTTGGTGCCAAGTGCCAAAAGTTCTCTGAGGACAAGGACATAGTCACCTCTTTAGAAGTTTGACATTTCTTTATTAAATAATGATTTAAGAAAAGCAAACTAATTATTATGTTAAGTTACTAAACCTTCATACAATGGAAAAGGAACAATGCACCCATATTAGCATAAACATGGATAAATTTGGCAGAGATCATTTTTCATGTATCATTTTCTTTTCTAGAACACCACCTACAGGACCTCATCCATTAATATTTAATAGAATACTGATATATATTTATTGACTGCATAAGCCTTGTTGGCTCATCCCAACATAAATCTCTACACATACAGAAAAGACTGAGATTTTCCCCAGGCCATCTATAATGTCTCTCATCTAATGATACTAAAATACTTTTTTAACTGGCCCAAGCAGACATCATATTTCATATTCAAATCTGGATCTTAATTGAGTACAACTGGGTGAAATATGAAAAATGAAGTTAAGTAATTGTTTAAATATAATATTGTCTAGTAGAATAGGATAGAATAGAATAATCCATTTATTAGCAAATAATCTTTTCTGTTCATTTCTCCCTTTCATTTCCAGGAAACAACAAATAATATCAACTCTTTCACTAACAAACAGCATAAGCCCATTATTTAAACACAGTGCATAAGTACTATGTACTTTTCTATTATTTTACATTATCTTTCAAGAAGTAGCATTTTACGGTTCCATATGAATACCAATAGTATTCTCTCCAAAATAGTCAGAAGTAATAAAATCTTTTCCATGAGCCATCAGTTTGTTTTGGGTAAACAGAATCACACTAGAGAAGTCTTTTTAAATAATGCTTTGGTTTATTTTCTGCTGCGTGTGACACAATGTGCAGATATGACCTGTTGCGTTCACTAATAGATTTCTTTATCTTATTACTTAGGGTGTTAAATAAAGATGTAAGAGTAGGATTTGGCTTTGGTAAACTTTGTACACATTGGTTACCTATGCTGTTTCATATCACACAAGTGCTTACCAGTTTCTCCAAGTACTATCATCAGTGTAAGTCTTAACCACATATTGGGACAGCACCAAAATGAGATTTTCCCCAGTGACATGAATTACTTTTAAATCATATGAGTTATAATGTATCTAACGAGATGGGGTTTGAGATCAGACCGTTTCACGCATTAATATGAGCTTGAAATAAATTATGAGAAGCAACATTGAAAATTCCTTGAAGCATACGAGGGTGGAGAGAGGCATATATCTGCCTCTGAAAAAACATCAACAGTTGGGTCAAACAGCAATTTTCATAGATTAATGGGTGGAATTAAAGATCCTGAGTCAGATATACCATTAATACAACAGTAGCTTCTAATCCTGGCTCTGATACTTTCTGTATGATGTTTACTAATTATACTCCAATGTCACTGCATCCTTATCTGTAACACAGAACAAAAATACACACCTTGTAATGTTATGTTGGGAGGCTTGGATGCAATAACATATAAAGTGATTAGCATGGTTCCTGCCACTACAGGAAGAGTAAATAAACCTGTAGCTATTATTATGATAATGTTTATGTTCTGATATCACTTACCCTGGAGATGAAATACCCTCTCCTCTTTAAACTGGATAAGGAAAAAAAAAAAAATAACTGCTGATAGATTACTTAATTTACAAAGCTGGAAGGCTCGGAATTATGGAAAAATTATGACACAAGAGATCCTTCAAAAGTACTTAGCAATCCATTACATGCTGCCTGGTAGATGTCTCGAGAAATAAATTGCAGAATACTTCATTGCATGTAATGGGAGACCAGGGCTTAAAAATGCTTTTCCAAGAAGTGGTGTCAACAGTGAAAATGGAAGAATTGCTAGTTTCCCATCTCTTAAAAGCAGGCTATAGCCTAGTTTAGGTCTTACGGTGTGAATAACTTACACATTTATCTTTGCTGTTTTATCTGAATAGAGAGTTGGGTAAAATTAGAATCCAGCCAATATCAGTAACTATGTTTACAGTCCTCAGATGATGAAAATCAGTCATGATTACATCAGGCTCATAGAGAAAATTCCTTCTGAAAGAATATGGTAATAATAGTAAAATCCCCAGAGCGACCACATTAATAATTGTCTGTGAACAGACAATAATCCAGTAACTACTGTCAGGCTTTACAGTAATTAGGTATGTGTAGATAAAGTTAAAAATTAGCCAAACCATCTTTCTACAGGGAAAGAGAATTATAAATATGGAAAATCCTAATCCCTCATATATAGACTACATTTTAGGGAGAAAAATGGAGGGATAGGTCATGATTACTGCTTATCATTCTCTAAATGCCAAATCTAAACATTAACCACTGGCATACAATAACTCTTAAACAGTACTCTGTCCTGTGAACAGATCTTTCTGTAACACGTCAGAAGTATTCTTCGTCATGACTCAGATGGAAAATTTATTAAAATAAATTAACATTATACTGGGTCTCTAATTGGAAGTGGCTGTTCTCAACAAATATGTTTATCAAACAGTGTGACTGGCAAAATGTATTACTGTAGCTGCAGTTATCCAAATTACATGCTGTCTAAAGCAAAAAGGGCAAAAGCCATCTGGCTCATATAACTTGCATTTTCTAGACAGCTTGCAGCTGGTTCTGATTAAGCAGCATCTCAGAACTCCCAGAGATCTATTTTTACCCCTGAACGTGTATTTTTAGGGCTCACACACCCAAGACACAGGGCATTTACATTAATAAAAGAACAACCACCTTCGATTAGGAAAAGGTTTATGTAACACTCTGGCTTGATCTCCGGCTGTACTATAAGTTGTATATGACAGTCTGAAATCTATATTTTAGAACCTACCTCCTCTTTGGCTGTTTTAGTATCCCAAGGGAGAAAAACATGCTTTCTCTATCTTATGAAATATTCAAGGAAAGATATCTTAACCAGAAACTTGACTGCATTATCTTTCCCATTCTAGGAGGCTGGTACAATTGTTATCCCATTTTACAGATGAGGAAACAAAGGTTTAGAATGGCTAAATAACATGGTCAATGTAAATAATCAGTAAATAATACAATCAAGATTCACACCCATATCTTCTGGCTGGAGAGCCTGAATTATTAACCACAAGATTATACTGTCTCACCATTATCAGGGTTAATAATGCATTTTAAAAATTCATTTTATCATGAGAAAATGTAATAATATTATATAAAGAAGTAATCACAAATTTCAATGGAAGCAGCATATCCAAACATTCTAGAACTGAATAATATAGATTTATACTAATAGATCTTATAATAATAAAGATGATGAATAGTAAAGAATTTTTTTCTTCTAATTTAAATCTCCATAGTGGTATTATTCACCATCCTATGCATCATCATTTTAGTCATCAAATCGGGATGAAGTCCAACTTGGGTGCTAGATAAAAACATGCAGAAAATATTCAGATTGCTAAAAAGATATGGACATTCTAATTTTTATAGCTCTCTACCCAAAGAAACACAGTCAATGAATCATTGAGCTCAGTGAACAGCTCAAACTTGTAGTAACTAAAGTTTTTTTTTTTTTTTTTTTTTCGAGACAGGGTCTCTCTCTGTTGCCTGGGCAAGATAGAGTACAGTGGCATGCATCATCAGAGCTCACTGCAACTTCAAACTTCTGGGCTCAAGCAATCATCCTGCCCCAGCCTCCCCAGTAACTGGGACTACAGACAGACACCACCACATCCGGCTAAGTTTTCTATTTTTTGTAGAGATGGGGTCTCACTCTTGCTCAGGCTGGAGGTAACTAAAGAATTCTCTCCCAAGAGAATCCTGAAAGTTATCCTTTGCTCACTCCACCACAGTGGCCTTTTGTCCCTCAGACTCCCACTCTCCCCTTCCCTCCAAAATTCCTCACACCTTTCCAAGTCTCTTCCTCACCCTTCCTTCTCAGCAAAGCATCCTCACAGGAGCCTTTCCTCACTCCCCACCCCATTATTTATTCCCATAACACTCTGTGATCACCACAGTAGAAATAACTACAGTGGCCACTGCACATTTTTGCATCCTCAGAGCTTAACACAGTCATCAGCTCTCAAAAGTGTTTGCTGAATGCATGATCACAAAAGTCATTCTATCGAGGTACAGATGTAGAATATGCAATATACCCAGTTCTCTCCAGATTAGAATATTCTTCTCATTCATCATCAATTAAGTAGACAGCAGTGAATGTCTATGTAATTTTGTCATAAAGACCAAGTCAAATAACAGCTAGAGAATACTGTACTATGACTGTTTCAGAAGGAAATTGTGTGTCCATCAGCACTTCCATAGAAGTTCATCATTTTCAAGTGCAAGGACAAAAGTCAAACCAATTCAGATATCCTTGACATTGGACTTCCCTCAATATACCACAGCACTATCAGGCTCAAAACAAACACCACCATAGTAGAAACTCACCTACTATGTGCTATATTTATATTCAAGATATACCATAAGGGCCTGAAAATGTAATCTTTTTAAAGCTCTCAGATGTCTCATGTTGAGATTGAGATTAGTGGGCTTCTGAGGACTGGATCTTCACACAAGCACAAAGGTGCTGAAACACAGCCCAACAAGAGCTTTATAAAACTGCTTTCAAACACAGATGAAATCCTATTGCATAGATGATCACTGATGAGATTCCTGAAGCACTAATGCAAGACTGACATTTTCTTCTTTTATTATTAGATGATCTCATTCCATGGCTGTAATTACATGCTTTTGAATTTCCAGGGGACTTTTGCACATCGTGACTAGTAACTATTTGCATGCATTTTAAGTAATTATGGTCATATTCACCATCCAAAGGAAAGGCTGTCCTGTATTCCTGAATATGTCAGGGAGTATCTCATTCCTATCCTTGACGTCATTGCCACACTCCTCTTACAAATAAATACCTTCTGATGGTAAAAACAGATAATAATGAATGGTTGCCAACTTTTCTCTCCTCCACAATGTCATGGAAGATTAAGTGTTAAAATGATGAACTTGGCTATAAATAAAAGAGACCATTTCATTATAAATAAATAAAAACTGTCATTTTATTACGTGAGAAACTACTTCACGCCCAAATTTAGAAGGGAGAAAAAAGAGAGTTTCAATTTAATATACTACCTTATGCTGAAAAATACCAGCTATATTAACTCAGTTTTGGTTCCACATAATATATAATAGCAAACTCCCTACAAACAAAAACAATGCTTCTCTGATTCTGGAAGTCTATGTGTTACAGGGTGCAAAGAAAGAAAAGGAAGTAACTGGTTTTAAAATAGCCCTGGTAAGTGACTCAATTACATTATAATGAAATCTTTTCAACATCCTTTGGTTCTAAAGGTAAAATGTGGGTTATATTTGAGAAAGGTTTAAAATTATGGCATAAGTTTATTTACCCTACATTATCTGAAATAGAAAACCCTCTTAACTAGAATTTATGTTGATTAGAAAAATAATAAATGTCCAAAGCTGATGATTCTAGTAAGCAATTTAATGAATTTGAATTTTTGAAAATTATCACTCTCATTATAAATTCAAAGTTTCTCCATTAGACTATAAATATCTTGAGAGCCAGATCTATGTCTTACTTATTTAGGGTTGTATCAGGGAATACAGAAGAGTACCTGGATTATACTAGGTGCTCAGTAAATGTCTGGTGAACATGAATACATTCTTAAGAATTCCTACTATGTGCTCACTTTCCTTACTGTAAAAACGTTTACAGTATATATTGTTTGTAGTTGTCCTTAGCAGTCAAAAAGAACATTAATACCAGTGTTTAAAAAAATTACAAGCTCTTTTTCCTTAAAGAGATGTTCCTTCTTTTTATTAAGCTCCAACCACTCTGATTTCAACCAAGGGAAATTTGATCTAACTCTTCTCAAAATTGTTGTACAGTCAACAACAATTAGATTTGCATCTCAATGATTCAATTTCCCAATTTGGCCCAGACAACAATAGCAGTCTCAGATTTAATAGAAGATTACATTTCACACAAGAGTAATTAATAAACAGAGAGCAGAGTGTATCTAAAGTAAAATTCAGCAGTGCTTAGAGAGAGACATGGCTATGCAAAGGGCACTGGCTTCAAGGGCAAAGACTTGGGTTTGAGTCAAAATTCAGCACTAATTAGCAATATGACTCTGGGCTAGTCTCTGATGGTGGCTTATCGTTCTCCTATAATCAATGGGGACCATAAAGTACCTAACTCATGGGTTTATTATGGGAAGTAATGTGTGATAAGATATGAACAATCTCTTAGCATAGCGCCTGTTAAGTAAGCAGTTGATCAATAAAGTTTGGTTGAATCACAAAGTAAAAGGTCACAAAACCAGAAAAGTCACTAGCTAGCCCTTTCCACTAAAATGTCCACACCTACAATGGTTTATGGGAATAACAGACCAAAAGGACTAAAGGAACTTGGAAATGACACAATAAATAAATAAAATAGAATTTAAGAAAAGGAAAAGCTGCTAAATAAGGTATGTTGACAGTTACTTTCGTTTATTCAATGGATTAAGACTTAACTGAGGGACAATTAAGTTGTATATAATAATAAGAAAATGCCTATCTGTGGAAGGCAGGGGTCTTTTTCTGACTCAATTATCATTTGAAGACTCTTACTCATACTTAGAAGCTACATAATTTATATGGTGTCTTCTAGGTTCTCATTGCTTTTCATTTTCCTCATACTAATTTAATCTTTATTTAGCTTGCTTTCCTCTCTCATTGACAGCTAGATTAATTTTTTTCTTTACATTTTCTTCCTATACTCTATCCTATCAATGATGCTGTTGTTTACAATTTAGAACTCTAAGATATTTTGGATGCAAATGACTAGGTCCACCCCATAAGTTAAAACTGGTTTCAGATGGAAGGTGTTATTTTTGTTTTGTTTGCTGCAGGTGATGTTAGGGTAGAAGGGGAAGGTAGATGTTGAGATAGAAAATGTGAAAGGTGGTAACCTGGATAACTAACAAGAAACACTTGGCAGGGTGCAATGGCTGGTATCTGTAATTCCAACTATTTGGGAGGCTGAGGTGGGAGGATGGCTTGAGCCCAGGAGTTCAAGGCTGCAGTGATCTATCATTGTGCCACTGCACTCCAGCCTGGGTGATTTGAAGTTGTCTCTCAAACAGGATTCAGTCACTTATCTAACATCCTGTTTGCTCTTCTCCCAAACATTTCTTATCCCCCCACTCTTAAATTAGGTACTGCATAGGTTGATCTGAAATCACCCACAGATAAACCAGTTATTTTAAAGGGAATTGCTTAACAGTACTATTAAGCACATCATTTGGTACATGCTCTAAAAAGGTCTGAAGGCCTGTATGAGAAATTTATTTTAGAAATTAGAGA
>CAUYRT010026489.1:0-17373 GCA_963574885.1 Lepilemur ruficaudatus
ATTTTTGAATGTAACAAGATAGGTCAACTTGAGTGGTAATATATTTTGGGAGATCAGCTCACTATAAATTGTGACTGTAAACATTATACTGTAAATGCTTTGTAGTTTTCCCCCAATAAAAAAGAAAAAAAAAAAAAGAAGACAGAATAATGGCCAAAAAACATATTAAAAAATGATCATCATCTCTAATCATCAGAGAAATGCAAATCAAAACCACAATGAGATACCACCTAACCCCAGTGAGACTGGCCTCTATCAAAAATTCCCCAAACAACAAATGCTGGCGAGGATGTGGAGAGATAGGGACTCTCTTACACTGTTGGTGGGACTTCAAATTGGTGCAATCTTTGTGGAAAAGAATTTGGAGATTCCTCAAAGAGCTAAAATTAGAATTACCATTCGATCCAGCAATAGCATTATTAGGCATCTATCCAAAAGAGCATAAGACATTCAGTTATAAAGACATCTGCACCCGAATGTTTATGGCAGCACAATTCACTATTGCTAGGTCATGGAAACAACCCATTTTAATACAACCTTTAAAAGAAAAACAACTCTTTGAGAATTGATACTGTACACAATAACATTTCAAAAATAAATGTACAGCAAAATATACATATATTCTCTTAGAGCTGCAAGATGAGTCAAGGCTTTTACTGCTTCTCAGAAAAAGCTTTGTGTGGACTTGACCATATAGCATCTAAGTATTGTTCCTGCTCTGAAAAAAAAGGAACTCAAATACAAATAATCATTTCTGTTTGTTCACTTAAGTCTTCTTTCTGTCTATGGCAACAATGAGTTGGCAACTCAATGGCAACAATGAGTACAGAATTTCATTAATATTCTGAGAGTGGCCACTGCTGTTTTTTTAATTAATTTTTTTAATTCCAGGAAATCATGGCAGTACAAACATTTTGGTTACATGTTATGACTTTGCCACATCCCAACCATGATTTGAGACGTGCCCTTCCCCCCCAACAGTGCTCACTGCATTCATTAGTTGTGAGTTTACCCACTCCCAATCCCCCTACCCCCAAAGAATATTACTACTGTGTGAGCACCTTAGTGTTGGTCAGTCAGTGCCAGTTTGATGGCGAGTACATGTGGAGCCTATTCTTCCATTCTTATGACACCTCACTTCAGAGGATGGGCTCAAGCTCTATCCAGGAAAATATAAGAGGTGCTAGATCACCATAGTTTTTTATAATTGGGTAGTAGTATTCCACTGTATACATATACCATATTTTATTAATCCACTCATGAATTGACGGGTACTTGGGTTGGTTCCACATCCTTGCAATAGTGAATTGTGCTGCCATAAACATTCGAGTGTAGATGTCTTTATTACAGAATGACTTTTTTACTTTGGGTAGATGCCTAATAGTATATTGATGGATCAAATGGTAGTTCTACTTGTAGCTCTTTGAGTTATCTCCAAATTCTTTTCTACAGAGGTTGCACTAATTTGCAGTCCTATCAGCAGTGTAAGAGTGTTCCTGTCTCTCCACATCCTCGCCAGCATTTGTTGCTTTGGGATTTTTTGATAAAGGCCAATCTTAATGGAGTTAGGTAATATCTCATTGTGGTTTTGATTTGCATTTCCCTAATGATTAGAGATGTTGAGCATTTTTTAAAATATGTTTGCTGGCCATTATTCTGTCTTCTTTTGAAAAGTTTCTGTTCATGCCCTTTGCCCATTTATTGATGGGGGTGTTGGATTTTTTCTTGTTGATTTTTTTTGAATTCTAGGTAGATTCTTGTTATCAGACCTTTATCAGATGTGTAGAGAGCAAATATTTTCTCCCATCTGTAGGTTGTCTATTCACTCTAATGATAGTTTCCTTGGCTGTACAAAAGCTTTTTAATTTGATCAGGTCTCATTTATTTACTTTTGTTGTTGCTGTGATTACTTTGGGGTCTTTTTCATAAATTCTTTGCATAGGCTAATGTCTGAAAGAGTCTTCCCTACATTTTCTTCTAGGATTCTTAAGGTTTCATGCTTAGGTTTAAGTCTGTTATCCATATTGAATTGATTTTTGTAAGAGATGAGAGGTGGGGATCCAGTTTCAATTTTCTGCATGTAGCTATCCAGTTTTCCCAGCACCATTTATCAAAAAGAGATTGTTTCCCCCAGTGTATATTTTTGTCTGCTTTGTCAAAGATCAGATGACAATATGCAAATGGGTTCATCTCTGGATTCTCAGTCCTGTTCCAAAGGTCTCTGTCTCAATTCTTGTACCAGTACCATGCTATTTTAGTTGCTATAGCCTTGTAGTACAGATTGAATTCTGGTAGATTGATGCCTCCAGTTTGTTCTTTTTGCTTAAGATTGCTTTGGCTATACAAGGTCTTCTCTGGTTCCATACAAAGCGTAGAATTATTTTTTCTAAATCTGTAAAGAATGATGACGATACTTTGATAGGGATTGCATTAATTCTATGGATCACTTTAGGTAGTATGGACATTTAAATGATGTTGATTCTACCAATCCATGAGCAAGGTAGATTTTTCTATCTGTTTACATCTTCTACACTTTCTTTTCTTAGTGTTTTACAGTTCTCCCTGTATATGTCTCTCACCGCTTTCATTAAATATATACCTAGATACTTGATTTTCTTTGAGGCTATTGTAAAAGGTGATGCATTTTTGATTTGAATTTCAGCTTGACTGTTACTGGCATATAAGAATGCTTCTGATTTGTGTGTGTTAATTTTGTATCCTGAGACTTTACTGAATTCATTTATCAATTCCAGGAGTCTCTAGGTTGAATCCTTGGAGTATTCTAGATATAATATCATATCATCAGCAAAGAGTGAGAGTTTGATCTCTTCTGCCCCCATTTGGATGCCCTTAATTCCCCACTCTTGTCTAATTTCTCTAGCAAGGACTTTCAGCACCATGTTGAAAAGAAGTGGGGATAGTGGGCATCCTTGTCTGGTTCTGGACCCAAGTGGAAATGATTTCAACTTTTGACAGCCCTCTTGCCAGATTGACAAGAACTTGAAGGGAAAGGACTCTAATAAACTCAATTAGAAATGAAAAAGGAGAAGTCACAACAGACACCATGGAAATAAAAAATACTATCTTTGAATACTATGAAAACTTATATGTCCCAAAACTACATAATGTGGAGGAAATGGACAAATTCCTGGAAACATACAACCTCCCTAAGTTCACCCAGGAGGAATTAGAATTCCTGAACAGACCATTATCAAGCTCAGAAATTGGAGCAATAATTAAAAACCTTCCAAAAGGAAAAGTCCCAGACCAGATTGCCACACTTCCAAGTTCTACCGAACATTCAAAGAACTCATACCTATATGACAGAAACTATTCCACAACATTGAGGAAGATGGTATCCTTCCTAATTCATTCTATGAAGCCAACATCACCTTGATACCAAAACCGGGAAAGGACACAACAAAAAAAGAAAACTACAGATCAATATCCCTCATGAATATTGATGCAAAAACCCTCAACACAATTTTAGCAAATTGAATCCAACAGCATATCAAAAAAATAATTCACCATGACCAGGTGGGCTTTATACCAGAGATGCAAGGCTGGTTCAACATATGCAAATCTATAAACGCAATTCACCTCATAAATAAAGGCAAGAACAAAGACCATACGATTCTCTCAACTTATGCAGAAAAAACATTTGACAAGGTCCAGCACACCTTTATGATAAAAACTATTAGCAAAATAGGCATAGACGGGACATACCTTAAAATTATCAGAGCCATATACAATAAACCCACAGCCAATATCATTCTGAATGGGGAAAAATTGAAACCACTACTGTTTTATTTTTATTTTTATTTTATTTTATTTATTAAGGTTATGTTCATTGCTCTTACCCCCGTTCCCCCTCCAGTCAGAGCCTCAAGCCTGACCATCCCCCAGATGGTGCACATCGCACTACTTATGTATGTATATACCCATCCCCTCCTCCCCTCTCCCGTCTGCCCGACACCCAATAAATGTTGTTCCTGTGTGTCCGCTCCACTACTGGTTTTGATTAATTGAAACCACTGCTGGTTTTCCACAGGTTCAAGATCTTGTTTCTTTTATTCCTTTATAACCTGAATTTCCACATCTTCCTTGTCTTTAATTCTAGCTTCACTCACATACTCACTCAAACCTATGTCCACTGATATACACACCAAGGAGCTCTTGCCCATCTGGTAAGCATGGGGGTCACCACATTTTTTTTTTTGAGACAGAGTCGCACTATGTTGCCTGGGCTAGAGTGCCATGGCATCGGCCTAGCTCACAGCAACCTCAAACTCCTGGGCTCAAGTGATCCTTCTGCGTCAGCCTCCCAAGTAACTGGGACTACAGGCATGTGCCACCATGCCTGGCTAATTTTTTCTATATGTATTTTTAGTTGTCCAATTAATTTCTTTCTATTTTTAGTAGAGACAGGGTCTTGCTCTTTCTTAGGCTGGTTTCGAACTCCTGACCTTGAGTGATCCTCCCGCCTCAGCCTCCCAGAGAGCTAGGATTACAGGCTTGAGCCACTCTGCCTGGCCACCACATATTTTAAACAACCAGCAGATCAGCCAAGCCCAAATAAGTCCAGCATACAAAAACATGCATCCCAAAATATCCCACTAGATAGACATTTAAGATAACTGCATGCAAGATTAAAGATGTAACCATACAAATGCCAAAAAAATACTTGGGCCAAGTAAACTTGATTAACTCCTGGTGATATAAATGGATAATGTGATATCTGCCATAGTTATGATTAAAGAAATCCTAGAAGAGTTTGTTACTGGATAATCAACAATTACGTAAGATGAGTGTGGTTGGCTGGAAAAGAGCTGCTGATGAATATGACTCAGAAAAAGGGATCTCATTATGCTAAAAGTGTGAGATAGATGACTAGAATAGGTTCCAGAAGAAAAAAGGAAGTCTTCCTCAGACCACAAAAAACCCATGATCTATAACTTAACAATATAGTCTATCAAGCAGAAAGCAGTAGCATCATCCCTGTGTTTTCTCTTGCTAGCTTTGGAATAGGTCTAGCTTAGAATTTTATTTGAGATATAACAACTGCTCTCCCCACCCCCCAAAAAGGCAAAAGGCAAATATGAGGATACTATCAGAGAAAAAGAAATACACTGATAGTTTCTGGGTCCCCAGATTAGTCATGGAAACGGAAAGAGATGTTGGGATGATGTCATTAGGCCCCTAAAGGACTCAATTTTTATTCTTGTTTTATAGAAGGCAGTCCTTTTGATGACTGAAAAACATTTTAAGTATTAATATCATGACTCTAATTTTGATTGGCTAGTAAAGTCAGTGTCATTCCACTCAGCAAAAGGCAAAAGCTAATGTTTGTCAGGTAATAAGCTAGTTATTAGTTTTCTAAGTATTAATAATTTTAACTTCATTCAAGAAAAGTATACAATAAGCACCAGTTCTGTCCTTACAACATTTTCCTCCTAAAATGAAACTGTGTTCTCCATCTTAGTAAATGGCACCACTGTCTACCCAGCTTCTTGAAACCAAGAAGTCATCCTTGATTTCCTCTTGTTCCCTTGTCCCCGTGTTTGACCCACCAGAAGTTACATCAGCCCTACCTCTAGAATCCATCCCAACCCACAGGCCCTTCTCCATCTCCTTCACCACCATCTCTCATGCAGCCACTGCGATAGCCTACCTGGTGTATCCTGCATCTACTTCTGCCCTGAACTCTATTATTCAAAGACCAAGCCAGCTGATCCACGTTAAATATAAAGAAAATATGTTCTTCCCCTGCATAAAACCTCCTAAAAGCTCCCACTTAAAAACGTACACATTCCTTCCATGGCTTTTAAGATCCTACCTGTTATAGCTCTTGAGATCTGTCTGTCCTTATCTCACTAAGTTTCAGCTACACAGGCCCCTGGGCTGTGCTTGTGTAGGTCACACTTGTGCCCTGTGTGCTTGCCCCTTGAGCTGCCTGGAACAACCTTCCCTCAGATCTGGCCTCATGGGTCCTGAGAGAGGCTCCCTCTGCATCCATCCTACCCCAACACATTCAATCTATCATTAATCATTCAGATTTTCCTTCATAGCATGTATTAAGAATCTGATAGAAATTAATTATCTTATGCATTTGTTTTATATCTGTCTCTCCTCACCCTGAATAGGATATACATTTCAAGAGAACACATTCTCTTGCCCACTAACATCTCTCCAGAGCTTAAGACATTAGCTGGCATGTAGAATGTATTTGGTAAACATTTGCAAATGAATTAACATGATCACTCAAAGCCATCTTAGTCTTTGAAAGTTCTTGAAATCTTAATCAAGTTAAAATGTAAAAGGAGATGAGGAGTCCTTGCATATTTTCTATAGCACTCTACAAAGCAAAATGTTAGGCCCTAAAAATGTATAAAAATAACATGGAACTAAACTCAAAAGGGCTGACCGAAGTAGGCTAATCCATCAATTGCATCAGTAAGAGCCCCAGATAAAAAATCTTCATTGCTTTAATTACATGTGTAAGAGGAAAGAAAAGGAGGGAGAGGGCAGAGGGGTGAGAGGAGAGGGTGCTGTTAGGTAAGGGAATAAAGACACAAAGCCAGGGCTAGGAAGAATGGCAGTTATGAGTCTATTCATACAGGGTGCTCTGTCTTGAAAGGCAACTGACCTCAAGGGAATTGTTGGTTAGAAAAGCTCCCAACAGCTATTCTCTGGAAATTAGCAGAGAGACTAATTATCAGAAATTTCTCTCCCCACAGAGAAGCACATTATTCCCCATCCCACAGTGACACCTCAGTCCTCAAAACCCTCTATATTGTTACATTGTTACCATCTCTAGGTTTTGAAGAAACTCCTGGACTATGCATCCAATCAACACGCAGTTCTGTTACTGAACTGCTGTTTAAGTATGTGGAATAACATTTCTCATGAGAGTACCTTTAATTTCTTCTTCATTTTGTTCAGTTTGGCAGGGGGTGGGGAGGGAGTAGGAGGTACTACATAGCCACAAATAGAGTCAGGAGAAAATGCAACCACATTAAGTTGAAGAAAAGAAATTCCCCATTCTGAGGAAAACCCTTCATACAACCTTAAGGGATTTTATTTATTTGTTGTTTGCTTTTCACTTTCTATGCCACACCCAACTGCCCAAAATAACACAGCTGGGATGAGTGACTAGTCCCTCTAGCACAAGGATGGAGTGAGGAGAGAAGTATGAAAAACAACTAGGTCAGTTGATTTTTTAAAAATAAGAGAGAAAGAGAGAAGTGAGAGTATTCTTTTCAGTTTATTCCAATTCCACATGTATATACTGATAAGACTGTTTACTTTTGGATTTTAAGGAAGGAAAATACAGTTAATTTGGGAATAATTTTCAATCACAAACCCAGTGCTAGACATGGCTGGTGTTGGCTTTGTTTGTACTATATGTATTATAATTCCGATGTGCCAAATTGATACATCTAGAACACAGCTCTGCAGCACTTAACCTGCCATCATCCCCAGGTTCTGTCTCTTCAATAATACAGATCTCTCATAGAGGAGACAGGAGGAAAAATTTAAATAATCCAATTCTTCCCATAGGAGAAAAAGATCTACCTGGCTGCGATTAGCTGCCATGTCCTTAAGAAAAATTACAGCAAGAAAAAATTTAAATTTCAGAAAGGAAGCTTCACAAGTCGTAGCACAGTCTGGGGAATTTTCTTTCAAATGGGAAATACCAAGAAGACCTCAAAATATTTTATGTGATTTGTTTTCCTAATACTGAAAAGTGATTGAAACAGGTTGGAGGTTGTAATATTTAGAAGAGGAAGAAGAAAAACAGACACTTTAGTATTTACTATCACATATTGACCTCAGCCAGGGCTCATTTTCATGGTCTTTCAGAACTCATCATCTCACTGCTTGAACAATAGTATATATAGGGAAGAAAACTGACAAGAGGAAAGGGTGCATTTGGCAGCAGTGGAACAAATGCAATTAACCCATGCAGAGGAGAACCATTACCCCAAATACTCATAAATCCTGAACTCTGTATAAGTGAACCCGCCAGACCTTCACTATTCTCATGAGAATTTCATATATGAGAATTCTTATCTATCTAGGTTTTAGATGCATGGTTAT
Organism: Lepilemur ruficaudatus; assembly: GCA_963574885.1. Classification (NCBI taxonomy): domain Eukaryota; kingdom Metazoa; phylum Chordata; class Mammalia; order Primates; family Lepilemuridae; genus Lepilemur; species Lepilemur ruficaudatus. The sequence continues at coordinate 8,101 of CAUYRT010026489.1, forward strand.
CACAACCAATGTCACACAGGTACCACATACCTGGGAAAGATTAGCAATACTTTGGCTTGAAATGATAACTCAGCTGTGCTGATATTCATTATGAAATATGAATATGCCTTTTGGATTCTTGCTCACAGGATTGGTGAATGGTAGCTGGGGGAGAAAACATACGATGCTGCTTCATGTCAATATCTAGTACGTGCATGAGTGAGCAACACACTGAGACAGCATGCTAGGGCCCGTGGAAACCCGTGGCCCCACTGGGAAGAATAACTCTTCCCTATGGAGCTGCTTCTGAAGGAATGTCTATGCCAGCAAAGTCAGAAATACTGACTTAGAGCCACTTTAAAATCATAAATGATTAAAGCAGGCTAGAGAACTATTGAGTAGCCATCTGTTAAGAAAAGGAGGTTTGGCAACTATACTTAATACTCTAGTCCAAAAAAAGAGAAAAGAGTAGAAACAGACAAACTGAGCTATTGAGTGGCTGAGAGGAGGGAGGCCTCGCATCACATGTTGTTTTAAAATTACAGGGTGAGTGCCAGACACACATTGTCACAGTTGCTGTTTCAACAGCAAATGTGCCTTGCAGACAGACGTGAATTCCCCTACTCACATCAAATGGAGCTGAACCTGAGTGGGCATTCTGATTACATGGTTCCCCAAAGCAGTCACTAAAAGGAAGTAGAAGACCGCTGGCAATGATCTGGGAGCAAAACTTCTCTGCTTCCTCTGGAGGCCCATTCTCCTGCTGGCTGCACAGCTTCTCCAACAGAGTTTGCCCTACGGATGAAGCGTAGTCCTTGGAGGGAGTTCTGGCAGATGCCCTGGCTCCCAGCTCTCCCAGAGGAGGGAGGCCTGGTAAACACTGCCAGGGAGCAACGCCATTTCCAAGGCAATGGACTGCACAGCAAGGTGCCCCTCAACCTTGGAGAAGGCTCTGCAGTCTGCACAACCACAGCCGGAGATGTTGCATAGGAAAAGGGACCATCTGGTTTGCTCGCCTATCTCCCAATACGTCCTGCCTCAAAAGAAAATGGGCCAAGTTATGGGCTGTACAGCTCCCATCTAAGAAGCCCCCAACCCTTTGAATAGTTTTGGTTGTTTTTGTTTTTCAAGATGGGCGGTATCACTATGTTGCCCAGGCTGGTCTTGAACTCCTAGGCTCATGTGATCTTCCTGCCTCAGACTCAGGAGCAGCTGGAACTACAGGCACGTGCCACTGAGCCCAGCTCCCTTTTGGATTTAATTGGTAAATCCACAGTTTTGGATTTAACTTTGGATCCAAAAGGTTAAACTCTTTTGGATTTAATTGCAGATTCTCTAAGGAAGCAGTTAGTAACCCAACACACCACCATTTAGGCTCAGAAATGTCAGTGATTGACATTCACAGTCTCAGGCATGGCAATGGGGAGGGGACAGAAAATGAGGAGACAGGGAGACTGGCAAAGACACCAACCTGTGAGAAGTGAAGAGAGATGTCCAGCAAAAACAGTCACCCTGGAAAGAAAGGTGATAGACAAACTCAAATTTTTCTCAGAGGCTTCTCGGAAATATAACTCTAGGGTAGGTCCAAATGTAAGTTTTTAATTATTTTCCTGAAAGAGAGGCACCATGAGAGGACACTGGTTGAGGCCCCTAGAGGACCTGGGTCCACCTAGTCCAGAGATTCTCAACATTGGCTGTGCCTGAGCATCACCTAGGGAGAACAGAATTGCTGGCACCGGGGCCTGAGCATCGGTATTTTATCGGTCACCAGTTTGTTCTGCTGTTAGCCAGTGCTGAGAGCCATGGGTACAGTCCCTAATGTATTTCTGACACTACCTCATTTCTAACCTTCAGAAATTTATGGAGCTTGTTTCCATATTCATAAACTATGGCAAAAAAAAAAAATAGAAAATCTCTAGGGTTCCTTCTGGGGCCACAAGCGTTCCTCAGTTCTTGTCTTGTCACTGCTCCTCTGTCATTTAATTAGCGGATTCTTTCTTCAAATCTAGATCAGTGTCACTCATCCAGAAAAGCCTTTAGTGATCCCGTTCCACCCTCTTTTGAAATCCTTCATAGCTCCTTTGTGTAATTGATTATTTTAATTAATTAATTACTTGTGCAATCATTTCCTTAATGTCTTTTTCCTTCACTAAAACATAAACTCACTGATAGCCGCCATTTATTTTGCAAACCTGACCACTTGCACATAAAAAGCATCCGTAAATGTTTTTAGGATTTCTGCATGAATACAATGCTATGCGATTTTGTAACAGATTCATTCACATCGCGGTCAGAACTAGAAATGAAATATCAGTCTACGCCATTCAACTATTTCTGTAAAGGGCCAAATAGTAAATATCTTAGGCTTTGTGGGCCACATACGGTCTCCATCACATATTTCTCACTGGTTTGGTTTGGTTTTGAGCAACTTTAAAAATGTATAAACCATTTGTGGCTCAGGGCTGTGCAAAACCAAGCCAGGCCTATGCTTCAGTTATTTATAACCACTAAATTTCAAATGTATAAATGTTCACTTCTATCAGAACGCTAGTCATGCAGTGTTTATACCTCTTTCTATTTCTGTCTGTAAAACAAAACTAACCTCACAATCCATCTTTAATATTTGGAGTAACAAAGCAGGACAAAAAAAGCCTATTTTTTCCATACTTTCAAGTTATTGGAGAATATTCTTTGGTCTCCCAGGAATTGTTTGGGGGGAAATAAAGGATTTTTCTCCTACAGAAATTCAGTTTCTGGCATCTAATTGGAACCTAGGAAACAAATGGCAAATTATTCTCAAATGAGTAATTATCATGACACTACATCCATTGTACTCATTCTATGGGGTGGCTGGCAATAGTCCTAAAACTAACTAGTTCTTTTCCACCAGTCAGATACTGTTTAGGACTGAAAAAATAAGGGAAACAGGATCTTGTTTGTGAGTGTGATAGAGTAAATGTATAAGTGCAAATCAAGCCAAAAATCATCAAAGAGGGTCCAGAACAATGTGAAAGAGAGTGTATGACCTGCTGGAACTCCAGTTCTATGATGAGTAAATACCCCTAAATCCTTAATCCAGGGTTTCTCTACCACAACGCTGTTGACCTTGAACCACATGTTTCAGTGTTTGGAGGGTGGGGGTATCCTGTGCATTTAGCAGCATCCCTGGCCACCGCCACTAGAGGGCAGTAGCACAACCACCCCACTTGTAGTTGTAACGGAGGAAAATGTCTCCAGATATTGCCAAATGTCCCCGGGGGGCAAGATAACCCCAGGCTGTTGAGAACCCCTGGCCTAACCTCTCTAAAGGGAACTTCACCTCCTTGCATTAACAGTAACCTGACTGCCCCTGGAGGATCTCCTCCTCCTGCAATCATCTCAGATGGAGGCATTTTATGTCAAGTTCCACACATTTGGGGACAGAAAGTGGGTAACTTCCTCTATCCCCACAAGCACCTCCAAATGACTTATTCTTCTGCAAAGCCATCAGCTCCTTTGGAAACTCTTGCCACTGGCTAGACCCCTACCTATCCCCCTACCTATCTGGCATCCAATAACCTCTAGTCATTCCTTCACCCCACCATCCACTAAATAGTTTACCTCCTGACTCATTGTCCTACTGTCCACCTCTACACCTATCATCATTCTCAGTGACTTTGACATCCATATGGAGAGGGAGCCAATATGCAGGGAGATGCCTCATCCCAGACCCTGAGTCCTTGGCTCCAGGCACCGTTTCCTCCACCCCAAAATAGCGACCCATGTCACATCCTCAAATTGGTCACTATCAGGAACTATACCACCTCCAGAGTATTGACTTAAAAGCTTACTCCAAACCCTCCAGTGGCTTCCAATCCTCAGAGTAAAATCAAACTCCTCATCATCACACGGACCCCCCCACCTCTGACCTCCCACCACTCTCCCTTGCTCCAGTTTTGCTCTTGCCCACTGGCCTCCTCCTCCTTCTCGAACACACTGAGCTCACTCTCATCTTGGAGCCTCTCGTGCTAGAACACTCTCCCCCAGATATCTCCATGACTCCCTCTCACCTTTATCTCACTTAGGTCTCTGCTCAACTGTCCTGCTGAGAGAACTGATCACCCTTTCTAAAATAGCACATCTGGTCTCTCTCGGTCCCTTTACCTGCCTTACTCTCCAGAGAGATTAGCCTTTGAATATTTGCAAGTCTGTGGTCCATATCCTATTCCTGAAACATAAACTCCATTTCTGCAGATCCTGATGTTTACCACCTTTTACTCAGGACCTCCAGGAGTGCCTGGCAAGGGGTGGATGATCAATTAAATTTTTGGTCATCAGTGAATCAATCTAGGTACAAATGCCTTAGTGCAACACCCAATTCTTGACCACTGCCTTCTATTCTTTAAGCCCTTACTTGGTAATCCTTTGAAAGCTCCAACCACCACACCCATCTTGAATCAGCGCCCTTACTACTGCTGCATGATCCATCACCCATGCCCTATCTCATTTCCTTTCTTATCAGCTTAAATTCCATGTGCCATAACTATAATTAGATACTTCAAACACTTCAGTTCCCTAATCCCTTTCTCCCTCCAACATGCTTGTGTGGTAAAATCAGAACTTGTTTCAATATGGCCATCCACTCTCTTTGCCTGCACCCAAGCAGCTGAACACTGCAAAATAAAGACACATGTTGCTTGTTTTCATCTTATATTCACAGCCACCAACATCAATGAATCCAGCACTGATCTTCATTCTCATTTGAGCTTCCACCAATACAATTTTTTAAGCAATCCCCTCCCAACCTGACCTGCTCTTTCCAATGATGAAATCTTCTCAAATCATTTACTGAGAAAATGGAAGAATCTGAGACCAACCTCAAATATGCACAAACATCTATCGTCTTCCTCACAGTGGAAAGGCCCTGTTACAAACAAGAACAAGTCCTTTCACTTGTGTTCTGGATTGAATTCTTTGTTGTATGCTCAGGATCTCACTTCTTTAGCTATCCCTTCTTTCCAGATATGAACACCTCCCTCTTTACTGGACATTCCTAGGATAACACAAACATGCTTGAAAAAAACAAACCCTTCCTTGAGCCTATATCACTCCCCACTCCCAGCTACTGTCCTATTTCATGACTTCCCTTCACATCAAGATTACTAGCTGGGGCCAGGTACGGTGGCTCATGCCTGTAATTCCAGCAACTTGGGAGGCTGTGGCAGGAGGATTGCTTGAGGCCAGGAGTTCAAGGCCAGCCTGGGCAACATAGTGAGACCCTTCTCTACAAAAAATAAGACAAATTAGCTGGGTGTGGTAGTGTGCACCTGTAGTCCCAGCTACTCAAGAGGCTAAGGCAGGAGGATCACTTGAGCATAGAAGTTCCAGGTTCCAGTGAGCTATGACCATGCTACTGCACTCCAGCCTGGGTGACAGAGGGAGACCCTGTCTCAGAAAACAAAACAAAACAAAACAAAACTACTATCTGGAATTACGTATGTTTGCTACCTCTACCCCATCACTCCAGCTCAGCTTGCTCTAATTTGACTTCCATCCCTGCAAAGCAACAGAAACTGGTGGCCAACATGCTACCAATAACATTTTTGTCTTCATCTTACTAAATTTCTTCATCTTTCAGAAAATGTTCACCGTTGACCAACTCCTACTCCTAAAAGCACTTTCCTCTCATCTCCATAACACTGCCCTCTCCTATTTTCTCTGACTCACTGGCCGTTTTCTCCCATGTCCCCTCACTGGCTTCTCCACCCAACACGTCAGTGCATGAGTGCTTCCTGGCTCATCCTATGGCCTATTCTCTCAACTCTCTCTCTAATCTCTGCTGTAATCTCACCCAGTCTGTAAATACCCCTTTCCTCGAAACAGGGTGAGCCTTTGCGGATGCATCAACCAACAGAGTAGGGTGGAAGGGACTCCAGACCTGAACAGAACACATAGGGCAGCTCCATGAAAACCCTGAAGACCATGTTGTAACATCAGGAGGACTGAAGAAAAAGATGAGAATTCAAAGAACCACCAAACCAGCAGTTAGTTTACTATTTTTTTTCTTCAGTATCCCTCAACTTGGACTTAAAGTAGCCCAAAACCCAGAAATAGGCATCAACACTGACCAGGAAAGCTTTAAGGAGCAATTTGTCAATGTCTGTCAATGATCTTTTAAAAATTCACCCCTTTTCTCAAGAAATTCAAATTTGTAAAATCCCTATTCCAGGTAAATATTCAGAGGTATATTAAAAGAGTGATGTACCATGAGATTATTATGAAGATTAAATGAGAAAATTCATTTAAAGTATTTAGCACAGTTTCCGGTACAGTAATAAATGGATTATTCATAGTAAAAAAATTAAAAGAAGCTAAAATGTCCAACATTAAAGACATACTTTAAAAAGAAAAAGATAGCTTTATACGCATGATGACTAACTGTACAGCCATTAAAATCATGTTATTATAGAAAGAATGATAGCCGAGTTGATTTAAATATACTGAATACATGAAAAGGAATAAGAAAAATGAAACATTGAATATTACTGGAGAATGCTCCAGTAGTCATCACCACTGGTAATAGGGAATAGGAAATAATAAAGCATTCATCCTATCTTTTCAGTATGAACTGTCTTTAAGGATAAAAACACAAAGCTGGTGGAAAAAAGAAAAGTTTTCAATATAAAAAATTCCAGCCAAAAAGTGGAAAAGAAGTGACAGAATCAGCAAATCACTTTGCAATCCCTAATGAAATAATGGGTTCCCTTAATGAATAGCAAGTGCATGGAAAACCCATTAGAGAAAAGGTCAATTGAAACATTTGTGGCCGGGGACGGTGGCTCACGCCTGTAATCCTAGCACTCTGGGAGGCTGAGGCAGGAGGATCGCTTGAGCTCAGGAGCTCGAGACCAGCCTGAGCAAGAGTCTCTACTATAAATAGAAAGAAATTAGCTGAACAACAAAAAAATATATAGAAAAAATTAGCTGGGCATGGTGGCAACATGCCTGTAGTCCCAGCTACTCAGATGGCTGGGGAAAGAGGATTACTTGAGCCCAGGAGTTTGAGGTTGCTGTGAGCTAGGCTGATGCCACGGCACTCTAACCCAGGCAACACAGCGAGACTCTGTCTCAAACAAACAAACAAAAAACATATTTGCAAAGAAGGGATCAAGCTATCATCTCCAATCCCCAAACTTAGGGATCATTCACAGCTTCAAAACAATGGAGAAACCCAGACATGGTGGGCCCCTGCTGTGGGGGATTATAAAGTACACAGCACCCCATCAGGTACTCATGCTAGTCCCCACCCCCTGGGACAAAATAGAGGAGAATTGAGCATGAATTAAATCATGTGTTATGTTGTATGTAACTTCCATTCTATGATATCAGAGAGTTCTGAAAATGAACTAATTTCCAGATGATATTATATTAAGCAAATAATTTTATTTGCATTCAATATAAATAGAAAGGCATTGTGGCATATTTTTAAAGTCCTTTTATGAGATATACACTGAAGTATTTCGTATTAAAATAACATGAGGTCTGGGGTTTGTTTTAAATTATTCCACAAAAAAGTAGGTGGCAGGGGGTGAGCGTGGAAGAAAGGGGTGGATGAAACTATTACAGCATTGATAATATTGAAGGTTACTGAAGCTGAGTGATGGATACATGGGACTTCATTGTACTTCTGGGTATATGTTCAACTTTCATAACAAAATATCTTATTATTATTATTATTTTGAGACAGAGTCTCACTCTGTTGCCTGGGCTAGAGTGAGTGCCGTGGCATCAGCCTAGCTCACAGCAACCTCAAACTCCTGGGCTCAAGCAATCCTTCTGTCTCAGCCTCCCGAGTAGCTGGGACTACAAGCATGCGCCACCATGCCCAGCTCATTTTTTCTGTATATATCTTTTAGTTGGCCAATTAATTTCTTTCTATTTATAGTAGAGACGGGGTCTCACTCTTGCTCAGGCTAGTTTTGAACTCCTGACCTTGAGTGATCCGCCCGCCTCGGCCTCCCAGAGTGCTAGGATTACAGGCGTGAGCCTCCGCGCCCGGCCATAACAAAATATCTTAAATAATGCTATTAAAAAGATTTAATGACATAGGGAAAAATGTGACATAAATATGAAAATATCAAGATTGCAAAGCTAAACAAGGTGTGTTTCTGATTTTTCAAAAACAAGAGGTACGAATCCAGTTTATTAAAAAGTCAAATCATGTTGCTGGGAACATGTAAAGTATCTAGGACCTGCGCTGTAGCGGGACTGCACTGAACTCCCTTTCTGTCCAAGGAATGTAATTTGACCGAGTCAGGGAGAGTGGACAGAAACTTTTGTTTCTCTTCTTGCAATTGATAATTAAGGATTTAATCCAGACGCACCTACTAAATAGGATGCCTTGAATCTAAACTGTAGAAAATGGGCTGGCCTGAAGCCTAAACTCATTACTTCTTAACTGTGCAAACTGGCTGGCTGGGACCAGGAAATAGAGGCTCTCAGGTTCCCTCTGGCACCGCTCCCCACCGGTGCTCCCCACCACTCAAGGTGTCCCCTAACTCCTGGTCCTCTCACTGGACTCCTTGGTCAAAGCGCTGTTTGCAGACACATGTGTAGATCACACTAATAAAAGAAAATAATTGGCACTAGAATAAATGTCCAGCTATTCAATCCTTCACTTTACTTCATATTTGCATCATTTAGTCAATCAACCATATTTACTGAGCTCTTACTCTTAGCAAAACAGGTCTAAGTCAATTCATCAAAAACCTATCTGCTGAACATATAACTCGAAAAACAGTCAGCCAGCAGCCATTTCATGAGAGGGGCTGGTGCCTGTCAGGTCAGTCCCTAGGGTCAAGAGCACAGGGTTATCCAGGGGAGCCCCTCAGGAGCATACACTGTCTCACAGTTATTTATCAGGAAAATACAAATCGGATCATATATAAAGGAAGAGCTAGTCTCCACCACTGCCTAGGGAATTTGCCTGTCATAGCCATCCTGATGCTGAAACTTGAGAAAATTCTCAAAAGCCAATAAAATCATGTCTGTAGCACAGATTGCTATAAACTTTATAAGTATATAAAAACTAGTTTCTGGTAAATTTATAAGTATGTAAAGACCAGAGCAGGAGAAGGGCAAAGTTTCTCAGGCTCTCTCTTTATCCTCCCCACTCCACCTCCACTAAAATAAAAGACACAGTGGGAGGGACAGTCTTTCTGTCCTTCAAACCCAGCCTCCAACATCATTTTCTTCATTGGGAAACATAGGCCCAGGAATGTTAGGTATCTAGTCCAAGGTCACACTTTCTTTACC
>CAUYRT010026491.1:0-33043 GCA_963574885.1 Lepilemur ruficaudatus
CTATGGACTACTTTGACAGAGTAGATTTTTGAATGTAACAAGATAAGTCAACTTGAGTGGTAATATATTTTGGGAAATCAGCTCACTACAAATTGTGACTGTAAACATTGTACTGTAAATGCTTTGCAGTTTTCCCCCAATTAAAAAAAAAAAAAGAGTCTACAAAAGAGACCTTTGAAAGCTTCTCTCCTCAACAAAGGCCCCAACCTTTTTTTAAAAAAGTGATTTAAAATTTTCTGCAAATAATATTTTGGCTTAGAAATAAGACATTTTATGCGCTCAGCTCTCCTCTATTTCAATCATAATTTTCTTATAATTAGGGAAAATAAATGGTGCTCGATGTTATCAGTACTTGTAGAATAGCCTGCTTATGACAAAAAGACTTTCACATGCATAATTTATTGTAAAGCTATTATTTATTTGTGTGTGTGTATTTCAGAACAAACTACTTAATGCAGCTGAAAGATCATAATATTACACAAGAACAAAATGAAACCAAGAATTTCACCAAAGTCCAAAATGAGCCATAGGGCTATATTCCCAGAATAAGACATAGATCAGGCTCCAGGAGATGTTTTAGGACCCAGAAAACAATAGCCTATAAATTATTGTTCTTCATCAATAGTTAGTTGTTCCTATTCCGTTTTTTTTTTTTTTGGCTTACTCGCAGATACACACATGCTTTATCGAAATGTACATGTACAGAAATGTTCTCACTTTACAAGCAACACACTCTAGTGATCTTCACAAAATCAGTATGCCTATGGCATCAGCAGATCAAAAAATGGACTATTTCTCTACATATATTTTGATATTATGCTTACTCAAACTCTCTGTCTTCCTCTTCTAACAGTTTCACACCTTCATTACTTAATGCTTCATGGGCTCTGCCTGTTTCCAAATTTCCTTTCCTTCTTTCTTTTTTTTTTGGTGCTAAATATCTGGCCATGTCCATATAACATCAGCCAATTTCCGATAGAGAGAACTTTTGGGAAACAGCCATTATCTGCATCCCTCTTTAGATGGAGTTATTATGCATTATTTTATTCATTTAACACTCTAGCTATATGCCAGATGCTGGAATTATGCTTAATTTATTCACAAAGCATACTATGTAGTTTCAATATATGTAATTATACTTTAAAGGATAATTAAATAAATGCTCAATTGTTACTATAAATGCTCTGAAGAAGTGCAAAGTTGCAAATGAGTTTAAAATGGAGTATTTAACCTACTATGGGAAACCAAAAAAAGATTACAAGGGGAAAGTATTATAACATTTAAGCAGAAACATGAAAGATCAATACATTTCAGGTACAAAAAAAAAAATCAGGTGTGTGTGTGTGGGTGTGTGTGTGTGTGTGCCTACGTTTATGTGTCTTTGTACGTGTGTTAGGGTGAGAGTGGGCATGCATTCACAGCTTATTCACAAAATGTATACTGTGGTTAAAACATAATAAGAAAGATGGTGCTAAAATATGAGCACCACAAAATAGAAAGGTTCGGATGCTGTAGGGCTAAGTAAACCCTGAAGGACTTGGGACTATATGACCTGAAAACACTGAGAACACAATTGCAGAATTTAATCAGGACACTGAAACTCTTATAGGTCACATTTTTGTAACACTTATCAGAATTTCAAGCTCTATCATACCTGGAAATAATAACATATATATAATTATTTACTTTTTATGTGTTATCTTTTATAGACTTTACATATTATAGGGGTTAAGAACAATCATATGTTGTTTAGTACTGTATACCCAAGGCCACTTGTAGGACCAGGGAAGAGAAAATACACAATGAATAACTTTTGGAATAAAAAAGAATGATAATAAGGATAATCTGACTGAAATATAGAGAATGACTTATAAGCATGAAAGAATGGATGTGGGGACACCTGTTAAGAGACTAGTGAAGTAATTAACAAATAGTGTGATATCCAGAATTACTAACTAGCTTGAGAAGAAATTTGTTAAGAAATTGGGCTTGGAAGCATGTTTACAATTTTCTTTGCAGAGTCTGATTGAGAAAATGTCGATTATCTTATGAAAGTAAGAGATGATTTTAAAAGATTCTTGGGACATATATCATTCTCTCCTCTCCCCTTTACTAGCCTCCCTTCCCAACACATCTTTCTAGGAGTAAGAAAATTATGGAGTTTAGCATAAATCTAGCATAAATCTAAACTATTAATACAGCACTTTACAAGAGTTTATATTACAAATTACAAAATCAGCATACCATGGCTGAATTTGGCATGAAGATATTTTTGGTTCTGGGGTTCTGTTTTTCCTTTTTAGGGGGGAGGGTTGGACTCTTTCAGCCAGCCCATTTATTTTTTTCATTGAATTTAAATGCCTAATTTAGTCACAACACAAATTCTTCAGTTTGTAAGAATTAACTCTGCTTCCTATTGTCGTCTATTTGGAAGATTTATACATTTAGCTTTCCCATCTAGAACCAAGGGATAGATAAAAAATAAATAATAAAAAAAAAGAACAAGTCCTACTATCAGATCTAGGCTCTGTCAGCAGCCTTTTTTAATTCATTTTAAAATATTGTCCCTCTCACTTGGATTCTACTTCACTTACTCTTGACTCCTTTCTGGCCTTTGACATCTTCAAGCTATTCCCCATCTACAGTGTTTTTAGACTGCTTTTATCTGTACATGCAAATAATTTTTCTTGGATTCTTCTCACAAATGACTCATTTTTATCCTTTAAGTTTCTGATCAAATGTAGATCTCTGTCATATCTAGTCTATTATATCACTTTTAATTTCCTGTAAAGAAGTTTTCACAGTATGTTCTCATCAGGTTTAACAAATTGTTTACTCATATATTATCTTTCTCCTATGAGAATACATATTAGTTACAGCCAGTGACCTTGCCTGATTTATTCATCCTTACAGATTAGACAATTTATGACACATAGTTGGTACTCATTAAATAGCTTCTTATTTTTTTCATGAGTGAGATAAAAGTACATTGGATTTGCATTGTGGCAGAGGAGAAAGGAAGTTGTGAGAACCATATAAAAGATAAAATAAACTGTATTTTATAAATGATTAAGAAGGAGGAATCTACTTTTTTTGCCAACCTATTTCAAAGCACATTTGCCAGCATTTAGACTTTTTTCTAGAAAGATGTTTATTTTTGCAACCATCAGCTGCATGCAGGAAAGTGAAGATCACAGAGAAGTTATATAGATATTCTGCCAGAGAGCAGGGAAGATGTGTATAGTAGAATGAGGAAGTGTAGCAGTCACCAAGGTTTTCTTCTCCAGTACAAAAATCACCTGTTTTGGTGAAAAATTGTGACCTGTATGGTAAACTATGTTAAACATACTACACTAAAGAGCATTTTTTGTTTTAACAGCTTCTTTAACAGCTTTAAAGCTTTATTGAGATATAATTGATATATAAAATGCTGCACATATGTAATGTATATAATTAATGATGGGCATATGCATGTGCCTTTGAAACTATCACCACAGTCAAGGTAGTAAACATATCCATCACCTCCACAAGTTTCCTCATACTCCTTTGTTTTTTGCTTTACTTTTTTGTGATAAGAACACCTAACATGAAATCTACACTCTTGACAAATAAAATTCTTGTCTGTCCAAGAATTCTAATACCAACTATGAGTTCACAGTTTTTCCAAAAACATCCTCAGGTTTGCTAATTTGCTAAAAAGACACACAGAACTCATTGGGATCTATTATACTTAGAGTTATGTTTACTATAGGGAAAGGATATACATTAAAGCCAGGCAAAGGAAGAAACATATAGGGAAGAGACTGGGAGCGTTCTGAACAGGAATTTCCCATCATCTTTAGAACATTTACTCTCCTGGCATCATGTACAACAATACACTTGAGTTATTGCCAACCTGTGAAGCTCACCCAAGCCTCAATGTCCAGAGTTCTTATTGAGGTTTCATTATACAAGGATGGTTCATTGACTTCCATGTGCTTGAACACAATTTCTAGGTTTCTCTTCCCTAGAGGAAGCAATTATTATGTGGCCCAAAGCCTCAACTCTGTAATTACATAGTTGGCCTTTCTGGCATGAATGTATTTCACTCCAAGATTACATAATGTGGCTAGATCCAGCCTGAACCATTAAATTAGCATAAATTATCAGGTTTGGTTGTAGGGAATAGCCATGAATAGCAAAATCATTCTTGTAACTCAGAAAATTCCAAGGGTTTAGAATTTACCTTCCAGGAACTTGAACAAAAGCCAGATCTCTTTTTGGTCAGGTTCAGCTTCTCACTACATTGAAGGGGAAGCAGAGAGCTTTGTCTGTCATATCCTGGGATATCTGTAAATCTTTCCCAAAGGATATATTATCTCCAGGTTTGGAGGCATATTTACTATTGAAATATTCAAACTCAGAAGGACTGTACCATGCAGGTACACAATAAATTCATGAGGAATTGTCTCTCAATATCTTGGTTCAGCCCTCCTTTTAATTAGAATTGGTTAAACATATGTTATACAATTTGTCTATTTTAAACTATATTCAATGCACCATGTCTTTTTAAAAAGTTTTTGTTTAAAGAAAAAAGTGAACATTAAATTTTCTAAATTAGAGTTTTACCATTTAAAAACATGGGATATCTGGTATGTTAAGGCTTGTCTGTAGAAATACATAAATTTAAGCTCATCTGCAAAGTTTAATATATAAAAAATTAGAAAATCTAAATAATCATTTTGACAAGCATTAATAGCCATAATGTCTCAGTTAAAACAACACATTAGTTTTATATAAACATTATATGTAGTATAAGTATTTATGACTGTTGAGTATATTTTGAAAAACAGATTTTAGAACATGGTTTTATTTGGCCTAATATTTACTGTAAAACATTTTAAAATCCCTTATTTTTCAGAAATCTAAACTTACATTAGGTTTTATATGGCATCCATCAAAGACTTGATGTTACTTTATATTTGAGAAAGTTACATTTTATATCAATTTATATTAATGTGCTACTTTTATTAATATTTGTATGAATTGTTCAGATTTAAGTGTTTTTATTAAAGTCACTATCTTTGTATTTGAAAACTATGTTTATGTCCGCCTATCTATTGACCCAAGTAGATATTCATTATTATAAATTCTTGAACTGATATTACAAATACTATTACAACTAATATTATGAAATATAATTTAATTCAAAATAAAAAACATTAGAACTTGAAATCTGGTGAGATCTAATATGAGGTTGTGTGTTTTTTTCCTACATTTTAAGCTATTTTAGGATAATACTTTTTTTGCTCATGTATTTCATCTCAAGTAACATTTTTGTACTAAAAAAAAACCCAAGACGATACAAACCAACATTCTATTACCAAAATATATACTTAATGAAAATGAAAAAAAAATCGAATTACATAGGCATTGGACTATACATATATGGCAAATACATATGTTTCAATAGTGTATCTCCATACAAATGCCAATTAAGATTATTAGTTGAATCTATGTGTGAACAAGGTTAGAGTGGAGACCAAGTAGAGTGGTAGCCCAGTAAGAAGGTTAGCATTATGTGTAAAATGCCATGGTCTGGATGGAGCCGGGAAACGGGACACTCTTTTGTGTCAACACAGGCCTGCATTGAAAAAAAATAGTGTATGTTTCAGAGGTGGGACTTACGGTTTTCACGGAGAAGCAGAAGCAAACAAAATATACTTACAGAAAATTTATGGGTTCATGGAAGAAAAATAAAGAATTTCTCTAGGAAAATAGTTTAAATGCACTTAACATTTAATGCTAAAAGTCAATTCTCTATGAAGAAAATATAAGAATAAAAAATGTTCTGTATTACAGAGACAAGATTATAATTAACAGTGTTTTCACTGCTTTTTTTCTTTGTTTGCTTTTCATTTCATTAGAATAAGCAGTTTTCAACTTTCCAAAGATGTGCAATACTCTGTGCTAGTTGTTCAAGGGTTCATAAAGGTGAATAAGATACTTAAACAATTGAATATTATGCAAGGAAGATTGAAGTTAGTACTAAGAAAGAGAAAAATGTGCTATTGTGAAGAGGTAAAATATATTGTTCTTATATAAAAGAGCAATTTATATTCTAAACAACGAAAGTACAGACAATAGAAAAAGTACATAATTTTATCAAATAGCCACATTCACTACTTATGTAATGCTAATTTATTACAATACACTTAAAATAAAATAGATTGAATGAACTTTTTCTTCAAGTGTTTTGCAAGCACAAATTCTTATCACTCTTCTCTACTACTGCATAGGAAACTCTGGAACGATAGATAGCAGCATGTTATTTGTGGCCTAGAAAATTCAAGCCCTAAAATACAATGGTAAAGAAGAGAAAGTTAAATTCAAGCCAAGTGGAAGAAGAGAACTTACAAAAGTGCATTGAATATATCTACACAAAATAATAATTTCTAAATGTGCTTTATTATTTTTTCTCAGATGAATTTTTTCAAACCCAATGGTAGTTGTCTGCATAAATAAACAAATAGAGAAGACATTATTTTGTCTAATAATACACAACCACTCTTCTATAAATGTCCACAATGAACTCAGACAAGCCCGGGGCTTTTTTACCCCAGTGTATCTACATTTTCAGTAAATTAAATTTTGTTTTACTGATCTAATTTTTCTTACTCTTTTATTACAATCCACCTGATTTTCTCACCTCCTCTATATAGACATTGTCTCCTCTAGTGAGTGGACCAAAATGGCCATAACTTTTATTGAAATTAATGAGGGAAGTTGTCAAAATTAGCTAAGATTATTCTATTTGTGTTATCTCTAGAAATGATGAAGTGAACAATATTTTCCTTCAATGTCATCATCTATCTATCATATTTTCCTTTCGCTCTCTTGATGAAGACTCTTAAATGTCAACTGATCTTGTACCTCCATCATGGTTAAAAGGACTTAGGTTCACAAATAGGCTTCTCAAAAGAGTAGTCTATTTGTATATTCCTCAGTTACTCATTTTATTTCTTTGTATTTCGTTGATGTCCCCAAATCCAAAGAGCAATCTTATTTACCAACTGTGCAAATTCCTTAGCACCATTCACACTATTTTTTTTGCTAAAACACTTTCCATTTTGAAATATTTTCTCAGATTCTAATATAATATTAGTCAGAATTTTTCATCAATTCACCTATGGTTTATTCAAGGAAAATTGTTTTTAGAATTAATGCATATTTCATGCTATCAAGTGGAAGGTGAAAAAATAAATGTATTATAATTTGGCATTATTACTTCAATGATAGATCTAAGTGTCTAATAGCAATAGGGCAAAGGTACCACCCAAAGACCCAATATAACGATGTTTGTAGTAATGGTTATGGGTATAAGTACATTTTTCTGAAGAGGGTAACACATGAGTTAAGCATGAACAATGAGTAGTGGGAAAGGCTATGTAAGGGAGAAAGGACATTTTTAATCCAAAAAATGAAAATAAAAAAATACAGTCCAGTGTTCTATCGTTATGGAGAATCACAGGATGATTTGCTGGTGCATCAATGAGAAACAAAACATTGAAAGAAGTGCTCAATGATTTTTTCAGAAGGAAATATTTCTTCTCAGTCATTTTCTGAATCCTATTTTTTTATAGTGTCAATATCTGCATGTACTGGCCAGTCTTAAAAATTCATTAATAAGGGTATACATGGATTCCCTGATGTGAGTTAAATCATATTGACATATCTATCTATAATACATGTTAACACATTCTAACAGATATTTTTTTAATGAGACAATATAGTGCAACGAGATTTTAATGAAAGAATATATACTCTTAACATTAGGATTGTGAACTAGCCTTATTGCATTGAGTTTTTGTAAGTATGCTGAGGATATTTTTTGTTTTACCTCTTTCTAATATAAATATATATTAATAGAAAGGCACTTTTCTTCACTTTAAATCTATTTTAAAATTGACTTATTTCCAGGAATGAAACCTAAGTCACTTAGAGTACTATAACTGGCAGAAAACAACTGGAACTTTCGATTAAATCTAAAACAAATCTTATTGAAAGCATCATAAATTAAAAAAAGTCTTTGAAAAACAGCAAGGACAAGATACAAAATTATATATATATATACATATTTTTAATATATATATACACACATCCACACACATCCACACATATGCCCACACACAAATATTTACTTAATATGAATTAAGACCAGAATTTAAGGAAATTTTCCTCTTACAAAAATCTGTCAATAGTGGAAGTGTTGCCTAAGAATCTTGACAGCTCTTTTGACTCCCTTTTCAGGAGATGGAGATAAACTATCAAATTCAGAGTCCACCCAGTATGTTGAGACTAGTGCCGCCTTCTCCTATTATTCAATGGGATCCTGAAAGGCTGTGGCATGAGAGTTAAAGGAAGTTGAGATAGCCTGGCTCTAACAAAACTATGCCCCAGATTCAATGATCTTTGTCTCCATAATAAATTCAAATGATCTGGTATTATTACTGCCCTTAGATTCCTGCGCACATGAATTCTCTCTGTGTGAAACTATTGTCCACGATTTGCAATAATATCTATACTTTCTTCCTACAATATTTAGACTTCAGGTAAAATTAACCAGGCTTTCTAAGATAGGAGTAAACAAAAGAAACAATTAAAATTAAAATAGTTATACTTAGAGGCTCTTGATAACTGAACTATGATAAAGATGTTACAATTATGTTTACTATGTTCCAATAGAATACAGACAAGACAAATAATTTTTTCAGAAAACTGGAAACTATTCAATAAAACAAACCAAATAAAACAGAACATACAAAAACAACTAAGAATTCAATGGATGATGTTAACAGTTCATTTAATACAAATAAGGAAAAACTTGTGAAGCAAAAGAATGGAATGAAGCACAGAGGGACAAAATTATGTAAGATGTAAAAAAAAGTAGGGATGTACCCGTAATTTGTACTGGTGTGCTAGGGCTGGCATAATAAAATACCACAGACCGTGTGGCTTAAACGACAGAAATTTATTTCTCACAGTATTGCAGTCTCGAAGTCCAAGATTAATGTGTTGGCAATTTGGTTTCTCTGAAGCCTCTCTTGTTGAATTGTCGCCTTCCTGCTCTTTCACCACTTAGCCTTTCATACATAGACATGCATACTCGCGTTTTCTTCCTCTCTATAAGGAAATCAGTCATATCGGATTAGGGCTTCCCTCTCCTGCCTTTTTTAGCCTCAATTACGTCTTTAAAGGCCCTGTCTCCAAACACAGTCATATTGAGTTTAGGGCTTCAACATGTCACTTAGAGACAGGGGGACACAATTCAGTATACAACAACACGAAAAGGTCAAGCATATACACAATTTGAGTTTAAGGAAAAAGAGAGACAGAGAGAGAGAGAGAGAGACAGAGAGAGAGAGAGAGAGAGAATGCCAGAAAAAAATATTTGAAAAAACAGGGCTAACAATTTTCCCAAACTAAAAAAAGATAGTAAGTAGCAATTACAAAAAAGCAGCATATCAAATACTTCCTGGAAATATAGAAAAATATCTGAAAAGCAAATCAAATAGAAAATTTTAAAAGCAGGCACAGAACAAAAAAATCCATATTATCTTCACTTGACCAGAAAATATATCAATAGCATTCTTCTCAAAAGAAAAATGGATGCTATATCTAATAAAAGACACTATGAAGTATATGTAATGTATATACTATTTGGCAAGCAAAATCTGAGAAAATAAATTACATGCAGACTGATCCAGATGGAAGCTCAGAAATTCATAAAGAGTAAATATGTCATAATACAACAAGTATTGACTGGATTAAAAACTAATAATGTCTTAAGGGTTTTAAACAATAAGAGAATAAAAATACAGGTATCATATGAGAGTTGGCAAGTTACATGGTTTTAAAGTGTTCAAAAGTCCTTACACTATCTAGAAAGTTGTAAAAGTAAACAATATATATTAGACTTTGAAAAACAAAGCTCATGTTTAAATAGCATAGTTATCATTCAAAGAATAATAAATGAATATAGCAAAAATCTTTTAGAAGAAATATAGATAAATTTAAAAATACAGTCAATTTAAAGGTAAAAATAGCCAGGTTAAAAATAAAAAAAAAACAATAAAGTGTGAGATAATTTTAAATCAAAAGAAAGAAATAAGATGCAATAATTAAACTCCATATATGAGAATTTATGAGAATGACTAAATACTCTAAGAACAAAATTTTTCAGTCTTTAAAGAATTCCTATAAATTCTCCTTAATGAATATGTAAATTTAATTATAATAACAGTGTTTTAGAACGTAAATGAAGGAAAAAAAAACACCTTGAAAATATATACAAAGGAAGTTTTTTGTAGATTCAGTGATCTATCACAGAATTAGGAGGTCTCTCAAGTACTGTGGTACTTTACATTTTAGATAAAAAAAATATATTTTCGTATAACAGAGTTTGGGAAAACTGCTATGAGGAAAAAAAGTGCCAAATTAGCCATCGGATTTAGCAGTAAGAAGGTCATTAACAAGTTGAGGATAGCAGCTTTGGTGTAGTATTGAATTGCAATTCAGTATGTTGTGAGGTATGGAGTAAGATGGAAGGAGGAGCGTAAGCGGAAGAGAAAGGCATGTGGAATAATTGAGGTGTACATGTGGATTTAAAAGAGCTATGTTTAGGATAAAAGAAAGGATGGAGACTAGGTGAGTTTGACGATTTGTTTGTAGGATGGTGAGTGTATTCCTGTGGTATGTTTTCATTTTTCTTTGAGAAAGATATTAGTTAGCATAGTGAAATTCTTTATGTTGAGATGTTAATGTCATCCTAATGAGGAGCACATCAATAAAATATTAAATTTTAATATGTATTTTAACTAACTGTATATTACTCTTTGAAGTATCTATTTTCAAATTGTGGGCTTTATATCTAGTTTTGTATGTATCATATAGATATTTTTATCACAATTATTATATGTCTACAGCAGTGTCTACTGGCAAATTAAAATACACCACCCACTATTCTGATCTTAGTGACTCAATACTGGTTTCCCACTGGGTCCCAAGAAAGACACTGACCTTAGCAGAGGTTAATGTGAAAGAGTTAACATGAAAAACAGCTTCAGACTGAAAATCAAAGTCAAATAGTCTTTATTGGGAAAAAACATAGCAAAATTAGAGATTTAAGGAGGATATGTAATTTCTCCAATATTATTTTGAGAAGAGGAAATCTTAAATGATGATGGCTGTTATTAAAAAAAAAAAATCAAATCCCTTCATAGTCATTGCAGCTTAGTTAACTGTGATGGCCTGATATTTGATACACACTATTCTGTGTCAATTGTCTCAGAGGACCACATATGTTGATAAAGGGCTAATAAGTACAATCTATATAAAACTCAGGAAAATCAGGAAGAAAAAATGAAACAATCCCATTAAAAAGCGGGCAAAGGACATGAACGGAAACTTTTCAAAAGAAGACAGACTAATGTCCAACAAACATTATGAAAAAATGCTCAGCATCTCTAATTATCAGGGAAATGCAAATCGAAACCACAATGAGATATCACTTAACTCCGGTGAGAATGGATTTATCAAAAAGTTCCAAAACAATAAATGTTGGCATGGGTACAAAGAGATAGGAGGACTCATACATTGCCAGTAGGACTGCAAACTTGTACAATCTCTGTGGAAAGTAATATGGAGGTACCTCAAAAAGCTGTAAGTAGAACTACCATTTGATCTAGCCATTCTGTTTCTGGGCATTTCCCCAAAGGAAAAAAAAGACATTCTATAAAAAAGACACCTACACTAGAATGTTTATAGCAGCACAATTCTCAATTGCAAAGATGTGGAAACAACCCAAGTGCCCATTAATACATGAGTGGATTACAAAATGTGGTATATGTATACCATGGAGTTCTAGTCAGCCATAAAAAACAATGGTGATCTAGCACCTCTTTTGTTACCCTGGATAGAGCTGGAGCCCATTCTACTAAGTGAAGTATCACAAGAATGGAAAAACAAGCACCATAAGTACTCACCAGCAAATTGGTATTAATTGATAAACACTTAAGTGCACATATGGAAGTAACATTCATCAGGTATTGAGCAGGTGGGAGGGGGGAAGAAAGGATGGGTATATTCACACCTAACGTGTGGTGCATACCATCTGGGGGATGGACACACTTGAAGCTCTGATTTGGGTGGAGCAAAGACAATGTATGTGGTGTAAACATTTGTACCCCAGTAATATGCTGAAATAAAAAAAAATGGGGCAAACTTGGCCTTACTACATTGTATTTAAAATGCACACACATATCCTAATATTCTTTGTCTTGGAGGACATAATTATTTTAAGATATTTCAAGAAAATCATGTGAGCATTAATAATGACATATCTGTGTATGCAATATGTACACATATACACATACATATTAATATATAAGTATATCTATAAATAATATAGGTATATGTGTATATTATATGAGGCTATATGTATTATATGCATTTATATATTATGTGTATGCATGTGTGTGTATATATTTGTATGCGTATATATGTGTGTGTGTATGTATAAAATCTGAAAAACTAAGAGACATTTCATGAAAACTAAAAGTAATATATTTCTTTCAGGAACAAAATTTTAAGATAAATTATCATTCCAAGAAAATTAATACAAATATTTTGATTAGATAATTCTCACCTATTTTGTCCACATTTTAGCACGAATTAAAATATAAATGCAGGTCATTCAGCAGATGTTCAAAACGGAGAATGTGATCATTTCTCTTCTTTAGTACATGCAGTTTTGTACAGAAATCTCTTAATGTCACATCGCTTACTTGTTTTTATCTTTGCCCATCGGATTGTTAATACACTTTCTTTGGTGCTGTTTGGTTTGAATTATTACTTGGTACAGTGTACCACCTACCCAAACTCAAGTGAAGAAAACCTGTATCTTATAGCTCTTCTATATTTAGCTAATTTTTTTTTTTGAAATCTCCTCCAAATGTGTTGTTAATGCATTTAGCAAAATATGGTTGATCATCTTGACAGTTTATTTTGCTGTACTTGTGAAAAAGTTATTTTCTGAGAATTCCATCTTACAATTGTATTTTTATTTTCTGATTTGATGTGCAGCATCTTCCTTTGACACATGGCTAAAACATACTTTCCACTATTTCTAAGTTGAGCTTTTACTATATTAAGTATTGGCCCCAAGAGCTTATGTTTCTCCAATCATACATTCTAAGGCTTGAACTTACATTAAAATAATTTCTTCAAGAAAACAACCCCAAAGAAAATGATTAGGGATGGATGAAACAAAAGCAAATCTTAGGTTGCGTTGTTAATCTCGTTAACACTGGGGACAAGAGGACTTCAACACCCGTTAGGACTATCTGAGGAAACATGGTAAATGCACCTCAGAATTGTCTGTCTGATATACAAAACAGAGTTTGTGCCACTGACTCTCTTCTCCTATTGATTAGTGGTTCTTCTCAGGCTCCTTATATGCTTGCATTTCCATGTTTGACAAAGGCTCCTGCGAAGACTAATGCAAGTAATTCACTTAGTGCCAGTGGCAAATAATCTTCAAGACAGAGAGCTAGAGATGTCTGTTGCAATGGAAAAAAGGTGCCACAATCAGGTTACATCTAATTGAAACCTATTGCAAAAGCAATGGCTAGACCAAAACAGTGGCTAAGAAAATGTGAGATAATTATTAATTACCCGCAACCTACTCCACTCCTTTTGTCCTTCAGCTATATCCATTTCCTATATAAAATCCAGTCTGTGTATGTATACATATGTATGTGTGTGTATATATAATCTATACACACATGTATATATGCATGTGTGCACATACATATTTATGTGTATATATCATATACACACATGTATATGCATATGTGTATATACATATGTGTGTGTATAATATACACATACCTGTGTATATGCATGTGTGTGTATGTGTATGTACATATATATATACATAAAATATAAATCGTTGTCCTTTTTTGTCCATTGTAGCACCTCCTTGCTATAAATTTGGTCCCTAGTTTGCAGGTCTGTTATGTAAAATTCCATACAGTAAATGAAACATTCCTTAGAACTGCAATAGTGGTGATAGCAGTGGTATTTTGCACAGTAAAGGCAAAATAAATTCTGTAATTGATAGCAATTCCCAAAGGATGAATTTCTGTCATTTTCAGGATGGATGTGTTGTAATAATTAACCTGACACAGGATGTTGGCTTGTTTCATTAAGGAATAGCCCCATATTCGGTGGACTGAGGTGTTTAGCTACTGACAACTAATATCCTCACCTCCCAGCATCTTCTACACTCAGTACTTTCATAAGTTTATGCACATAGTCAATGTCTCGTTAATCTTGATGATAAAATAAGAGAAGAAATCATAATGCCATTTTTGTTGTTTATGATACTATACTTTTTTTCAAATTTGAAAGTTCTTAGGAATTTGATCATTATAGTGCTTCTAGATAATTAATAATTAAGTCAATAATTTTCAAACTGTCTCATTCCTTTTTCCCCACCATATCTAATACATTAGCATATCCCAGGAGTGGGGAACATTTTCATGTTGGAAGTCCCCATATATTTAGCTATAATCAAATAAGGCTGCATTCAAGAAACTTCCATTAGATATATTTAAAACTGTACATTATTTAGTAAAAATCTAACTATGTATTGAATAATTTCAAAAACTGAAAACAATTTGTTAATTTTAAAGTTAACTAGCTGTTTCATGACTTTGTTGTGTTTGACTTTTGTTGGAAATCATTTGAATATTTGGTTGTAGCATGGAGGTCCACAGTCTCAGTTGATCCTCTAGATGGGTATCAGTGACCTTAAGCAATCTTGACTTGGGTTGGTAGGAGAACATGGATTCACAGCAATAAGTGGCTGAAAGCAAGAAAGCATTTTTGGGGCGTGTTGCTGAAGGCTGAAGGGTATTCCGCATTTTTTCATATTTCAATTGGATCTTTCTTAGAATCAAGCAATGACTTTGAAATGTCATCTACTGTGAACTCAATCAAGTCCATCTGTAGTTCTTTAGGTGCCTTGGTGATATCAACTATGTGAGGCTGAACATGCTAAGTTGAGTATGATGTCGTGATTTTCAAAGTCAGTGAACCATTCCTTGTATTCTCCAATTAATAGGTCTGTAACAACCACATATTCTTCACATGATTCACATATATCATCCTGCTCATCATTGACCTTTGCTAACTGAGGCAAATATTCATCCAAAATTTCCTTTTGAAGAAGAAGTGTTTTGAAAAAAGATAGCTTTTATCAAAATGCTTGGATTTTTTTTGCTACATATCATATATAGACTTAGTTTTACTTTGTAAACATATATTGAAGTCATTTTGTTTTGACACACAAATGCTGCATTCCTATACAAATTTTCTTTCAGTAATTCACATTGCTAATTCTGTTCTTCATAAAATTTAGCTATCTGTCCTTGCAGAGATAAAATTTTGGCTAATATCTGTCCGTGTGATAGACAACATATTTTAGAATGATATGGCAAATACACACTGAATATCTTATCATTCATCTTTAGCATGTTGCAAAACTGAAGATGCCCTGTTGCATTTGCGTGAATATAGTTAACAATACTTACAACTTATTGCTAAGTGTCAGTTAAAATAGCAGCTTTAGCACAGAGATTTTGCTGATGCAAGATACAATGAAAATAAATGGAAGCATCTGGATCTGTTAATGTATTTTTATCTGTGCAAAAAACTCTACATGTTTTCTTGTCATGGAAGGTGCACCATCTGTATATATACTCACTAAATTTACCAAATTCAGTCCAATTTCATGACAGTTACCTTAAAAATTGTTGAAGAAGCCTGTGTCCCGTGTTTTGTTCACAAGAGTGCCCAAAACGAGTAATTGACAGCCGTCAAGTTAGCCCTTACGGTTTACTGATGTTCTGATTGTGCTGGTCAATCTAGGAAGATTATTTCATTGAAACTTATTTTATTCTTTAGTATTTTAAATACATCCATTTTCAAAATAAAATAAAAAAGATAAAAGATGAACAGAAATATATTAATAAAAGAAAGGAATTTTTCCTGTAAAATTTGGTTTCAATCAAAAGGCCACACTTAAAGACCTAGAAGGCCACATATAGCCTTAATTTCATAGGTACCCCATCCCTGGTCCTGTTGGCACGTCATTCAAAATATGTGAAAAATTATCTCATGTCATTTTACCACATGTATTATTGTGCCCTGACCTAAACCACCAGCAATTCTTAGTGAAATTACGGCAATACTCCCCTTACAAGAATTAAAAAACAAAACAAAACAGATTTTAGCCAGCAAATGTGGCAAAAAGTAAATTACAAAGATGAAAAAAATGCAAACATTAAAATAGTTTTTATTTAATATTTTATCCAGTGCATAAGGCAAGAAAATGAACTAAAAGAATAAAAATGAAAAAAAATACAAAGTAAAATATTTTTTATTTAAGATGACATGCTCATGTTGTGTTAAATCTTCAGAAATCTACCAAACCTTTTCTTTTGTTCCTCCCAAAACAAAAGAAAAAGTTAGAACTATTAATAATAAGCAAGGTAAGTAGGGCTACAGAATATGTTATTAATGTGCACAATTGTATTACTATATCATCACAGTAAACAACCCATAACTTAAAAAAGTAATTCAATTTATAATGGAATCAAAATTATAAAACTCTTTGAAATAAATTGAAAAAGAAATGAAGAACGGTGGCACTCAAATTATAACACATTGATGAGAGATATTTAAAAAGAAGCAAATATATGGAGAAATATACTATGTTCATGAATTGGAAGTCTTGATAAGTTTAAGATGCTAGTTCTTAATTGATGCAAAAATATAGTGAAATTTACATAAAAAGTCCAGTATCCTCTTCATAGAAGTCAATAAGCTGTTTTAAAAAATTACAAAGGAAGGCTAAGAATTTACATTAACGTAAAAAGAAAAAAAAATCTTAGAAAGAAGAACTTACACTTTCTAGTTTCAAAAATTGCAATAAAGGGAAATAAGATGCTGTGATATTGACATTTGTCTGGACATATAAAATGAGGGAACAGAATGGATAGCATAAAAATAATTGTTACTTAAGCCTATTAAAAGATGCTCAACATCATTAGTTATTAGGGACATGCAAACACACACACAAAATTAGATACACCTACACACTCACTATAATGGCTATTAAAATAATGACAAAATCAACTAGAACCCCCATAAAGTGCCAGTGGTTACATAAAATAATACAGACTCCACAGCAAACAGTGTGGAAAATTCTATCCCCATGACAAGAAAAAAAAATCACTTATATATAGGAAGGATAGTAGAACAGCTATTCATACTTACTCTTTTGCCCAAGGAATATGCTAACTTTTCAAGTCTTTCATCTTATAGTCTGTAGGAACCTTTAACATGTTGATAATGCTACACAGCATCACATAGGTTTACTATATCAATGATATGCTACTAATCAGAACTAATTAACCAGAAGGGACAATTACAATGGATGTTCTAGTGAAACCCATGTTCTCATGAGGTGATAAATAAACTCTGCAAAAAAGGATCTTCCTTAATTGTGAAGATTTCAGGAGTTCAAAGATTTTATTCATATTGAAACACTCCTAGGATTTTTTTTTTCTTTAAGTATTTTACCTTATATGCCTTTATCACTAAGAAAGACACCTAGTGCTATTTGTGTTTCCTAGTTAAAGTGTCACTTTTCACATCCCTTGTCTCTTTAGGTCTAATTGACATATGTTAATGTTATATTTCTTCTTTAAACCACTATTCATTTCTTACTAAAAATCATAATTAGATAAAATAAAATTTTCACATTTTTTCCTCTCAAAAAGATCACAAAAATCTTGAGGGGAAAATACTGTGAACCGTAACACATACTTCTCAAATTTCACAATCTCAGAAAGCTTACTTTAAATTTGAGGCAATAGAAACGTAACTAATATTTACCCTGACAGTTAACATTATACATAGCTATTAATAGCTAATTTATTATAATGTACTTCCTACTGGATTTCTACACTTCACCATACTTTTATCTTTTCCATGAATAGAATTATTAGAATCACATCACTTTAGTGAAGTGGGTATACCATACAGTTTCAAAATATATAACTTTCTGAAATGTGATACTCTTATTTTCCTCTTTTATTTGAGGATATTTGAAAACATTGCATAAAGTACAGTTTTAAGTTCTCACATAAATTTTCCAAATTTTTTATCCTCCACTATGGACCTTGCAAAATCTGGGCTTGTCAAAATTTATGTTTCTTTGAGTTTATGCATTTTGAATATGTATGTCCCTAGAATACACAATTACAGGCCGATTTTTCCAGGAGTATCAAATTTATTGAAAGTTTAGTATAATATTTTATTTTAATATTTTAATATCCAGATGTATCATTTAAGGTAGTTACATTAACGTTAAAATAAAATCAGTCTTCAAATACATTTACATACACTAATATTACTTGGAGCTGCAGCTGCGAATACCAGAGAAACAAGTTTGCTCTTCTCATTACACATCTAAAAGTCTATAAAAAGAATAAAAATTCAGTACTTCATATGTGATTTCTCTTTTTGAGGGGAAAAAGGTGTTCTGGTGTAACTCCAAGAGCTTATGATGTCTGTTCATTACCTAGATATTTACCAATTTTTAGCACATTAACTGCCATGTGAGTTATATTTAGCTCAGGCTAGTTTTGAGCTCGGGGTCTCATGAAGCATGTGCAACACACACGTCTCTTCACCTTAGGAGCTGTGTGAATTATTTTTCAAGTTACATATAACTCACACACAGAAAACAATAACAAATAACAAAATTTTCATTAAATTAGAAAGGATTGTTTTGTTTTCAAACTTTTTATTCTATTTTCATAAAAAAACTATAATGACCCAAGGGAAAATAAATATTTTCTAGTGTGGTAGTCAATGTGCTATATGTGCATATAAGTTATTATGAAATAAGCATGGGATAGTCATAGTGGTATTAATAAAAAGTTTTTATGCATTTCCTACAAAGCTGAGCCAGAATACAGACTTCCATCTGACAATGTTGATACATTTGTACCACCACATCCCTTTGGTAATTTTCAAGCATTTGCCTTTCTTTGTTATATAAATCTTATCTTTCCAAAGAAATCAATTGAGATTAGAGGTTTATCCTACTGCTAAAATACAAAGCAAAAAGGTCGAGAGGAGAGTGATCTTATTTTTATCAGAGAAATACACTTAAGCAGCAACAGTGGGTTCCTCTCTTTTGTGAGCTTCCCTTCACCTGAATGTGGTTCTGGTACTTAAAGGTACAGTATTTCCTTCGTACATAACATAGCCCTAATGCAAGCCAATTGTCTACTGTGTGCAATATTTATAAAGAAATATTGATCCCTTCTCCTATTGAAAGTAAGTTACTATTTTGTACTTAATTAGAAATGATCTGTGAATTTCCAGCTTGATGTCTCCCTAAGACATTTAAAAGATTATTATTATTTATTTATTTTTTTTTGCTATAAAAAAGCAGAATACTATTTTTAAAACCGAACTTTTATGTACTGGCTCAAGTAATTTATCACTTAGCAATATTATCAGTTTCCTCTTTAATATAAGGTCTCTTACTTATAAAGTTATTTTGTTTGTTTATAAATATTTTGATAAACATAAGGATACTTTCTGAATTCAAATTGAATGATTTGGGAAGACATTTACTTATACAGTAGTTGAATAGCAATCTTAGATTTTCAATCCGAGCTTCCAGAGGTTACATACTAGTTTTATTATTAGCTTGTCATAAATCCTTCTTGTAGTACTACAGTACTTTAATTCACAGACTCTAACAAGTTCGTAACCCAATAAGAAAATAAACCCTCTTTTAAATGTATGCTAATATGCTTTAAAAGCACGTATTATCTTTTTATAATGTCAAAGTTTAACAAAATATTTTATTAAAATTCACATTAAAATATTTTCAATTATTTAACAGTATACTTTGATTCTCATATGAGAAACTCAAAATTATGGCAATCCCAGGGAAAAATATATATTAAGCTATTATACATCTTTACTAATTAAATTTTAATGTAATTCCCTCTAACCTAAGTTTTCTTAGAAGCCAAGACTGAGCATAACATATGCCACAATATTACTCTGGATATGCTGTTTCTGAAATATGTTGAAGGTTTTATTTCTATCATTCCTACCATCATTTTTTACATTCATTCTGAATCTGTTTAGGTTCCTTTAATTGCTGGTGTCGGCATGTGCATGCTACCTATTAGTAACAATACAGGATGATGTATTAACTTAACTCAGAGTAATGTAACTTTACTGTAGAAGACTCTTCTGTCCTCTGAAAAGGTAATGCATTTTCATTAATAACTTTAAAAAGTAAAGAAATTCTCTTTTCCCAAACAGCATCATTGATTTTTTTTATCACCTTGCATCTCATAATACAGTTTCCCATACAGAAGAATTTCTAATTCTACAGCAACTCTCTGAGCTAGGCAGAAACATTAACATCCTATTTTTGTAAATGAGTGCAGAGAGCTTTATTGACTTGCTAAGATTTCCATATCTAGTGAGTGAAAAATCTAGAAATCACATATGGATTTCCTGATTCATTGCCCAGTATACTTCTCACTGTACTATGAAATCTTTCAAATGAAATAATTGTATATGGTTAACTCTTTAAAATCAAGCATATATGAGAAATAAAAATTAGCATATAAAATAAAAATTATAGCTTAAAAATACATAAAATACTTTTTACTTCTAATAAACTGACAGTGGAATACTGTAAAAGTGACATTAGTAATGATACCTAATACTTATAAAATTTATCCTATGTACTTTGTATAAGTCAGATTTGCAAAACTTACTTGGAACAAACCTTAAAGTTAGAATTACACCCTAATAGAATATTTGCATGTTTTATATTGCTCTTGAGACAGTTTTACTTTGCTATCCAAAACCTTTTCCAAAACTTTTTTTCTAGCTTTTTTCTCCCATCCAAGTTAGAAAACCAAATGTCACTCTCTAAGTCTTCCTTGACCCACGTGGAAACCAGTCAATGAGTAATGAACAGAAGTTGGCTAAGGATAATTCCAAAAACATTTAATATCATTACAAAAAGAGACAAAAATGACTGGAACAGTGTTTCCCAGTTCTTCCATGTTCCTTTCTTCAAGATGAATTAATGGCTAGAGAAGCAATAGCCATCCTCTAACCTTGTGATAATATTAAAAGAACAATAGACACCTGCTTAAATGTTATGGAACCAGGAAACCAACATAAGCAGTACCATCTACCGTTAGACTTCTGTATATTTAATATACTTATTAGGTTTTCTTTTACTTACCAGAGAAGACATTCTTGATTTCAGTTGTTCTTAAAACTTATACTTGAAAAATAGCAAGGGTAATATATCCTTTTTAAAAGAAAAGCAAATATCATGTGTGAGCTTTCAAGCCATTATCAATTGTGAAGATAAATATAACTAAAGCCAATATTTTGGTAAATGCTTTGTTTTATATTTGGATAGGGACGTAGGTGTCATCTAATCCAAGTCCCCCTCTCATTTTAAATTTATTGACTGAAGGACCAAATAGCTGGAAAACATACTTTGATATAAGCAAACATAACTTGGGTGGTCACTGGAAGAAATTTACATCTCATTATTACTTTTAGCAAACAGATGCATTAGCAAGCTGCAAGCTTCTCCATTGTAATTGCAATGGTGAAAACACAGGAATTATGTAGTTGTTAAAACAAGAGTATTAAGCACAACGCCTTACCAAAATACATATAGGTACTCGTTCTTAGAGGGAACAAATTATGATTTAAAAAATACATTTCCTAAAGCTTTTTCTACTTTCTAATAGTTCTCTTTCCCTGGACAATAATCTGAAATTCCCATGGCTTGGCCTCAACTATTCAGTTTATGCTGGAGACTCAAATATGTGGACTGCCAGTTCTAAGTCATATACATAACTTTCCACCCATCTTGATTTCTCTCAAAACCATTTCATTACCATGTACCACAAAATTGTTTGTTCTTCTGCATGTTCTACCATGTTCTAAAGCACTTTTACCTCCACGATAGTCACCATTTAATCCAGCCTCAGTCTTTTCACTATATTTCATTATTTTTTCAGTGTCCCTCAACACGCCGACCTTCTATTCATTTTCATTGTCATTTTAGTTCTTGATTATCTTAGATGGACTACTAAAATTGTAGAAGAAGAGCATGTTTTCCTACTTGCAATTGTTTCATTTTCTATACTTCCTCTTGCCTTAATCATGTGCGTTTTTTTGTTGAAAACCCTTCAGTAGCTTCACAGTGGCAAGCAAACTCATTATAGCAAACAAGGCCATTCACAATCTGGGTCTGTCTATATACAGCCTCACAACCTGTTCTTTCCCTAACCCAAACCACACTTCGCACAGAGAAAACCACATGCTAGTCCATGAACACACAGTTATTTTTCCTGCCTCTTTCATTTTACTCATATGTAAGTGCCCTTCCACCTGCTTCCACCAGTTGAAGCCCATTTATCACGTAAGACATAGGCCAAAGTAGGACGTTTACTGATTGAACTTCCTGATCAGATAAAACACAGATTGCCCTGCAAAATTGCCATACTGCCATCAGAAGAAATGCCTAGGGGAGCTTGCCACACAGAACAGAAGCCAAGAGCTGTTCTATTATATCTGAATGCATATTGTAAGATTTCACAGTAGTGATTTCCGCTGCCCTCACAAAAATCTAAGCATATTTGAAACGTGTTATTTTACACACTGTATTTTAATTATCATCAATTATGTTGTCACCTCTGAGAGCCTCTGAAGAAAAGAACAGCTTCATATACGTTTTATTTAAATAGTTACTCCACTAAGGGTCTGACAAAATGTAGATCCATATAGTCAAGGTATTAAAATACCATAAAAGGTCAATAAGATTAAAATCGAGATAGTGTGGTTGATATTATGGTTACTTGTGGTTTTAACTTTACTATGATAAGCCAGGTGGATATAAGACACATAGGATAAAAATCATTTCAAGAGATTATGTTTGATATTTCAAAGTTCATCCATCATGTTTCTTTTCTCTCATTTGATTATGATAAACATTTTTTGCACGAAATATTGAAAAATGTATACTGGAGTACCACTTGATGCTAAAGTTTGTGATGTGGGTAATATGGCAATGAAAAAGTTACATTCCCTGACATCATTTGTATCTCTGCAAATGTATACTTATAGAGCTTTACTGAAAATATTTTCCTTAATTAATTTTTCTGTAAGTTCTAGTACATTTTATTTGAAAAACATGAAAATATAAGTTGGGAAAAAGATGGTTTTTAGAAGTCAGAAGAAATGATGTTATGACTCCTGATGCCTAAAAAATGAAAATTGGAACATTTGCTTGGTCCCAAATATGAAAGCCACATGTTGAAAGTCACAGAACACTGTATTGCTAGATTTTAAAAATTTGGGTCAAAATATGTTCTTCCTAAAGCTGTTAATATGGATTGTATTGCTCTCTTGTCTTCTAAATGTAGTGGTACATATAACAAATCTGAATCTATTATGAGTTTGGTTCCTTGGAAGGTAATTTTCGGTTTTTTTTTTTTTTCTGTTTTTGTTTGTTTTGTTTACTGATTGTTGTTTGGTTGGTTGGTTTTGGCTCTCTATGTGTAAGATTTTTTTCCCCTTATCCTAGTTATTCTAAACCTTTACCTGTTGTCATTAGACTCTTTTCATGAACTTAACATATATTTTCCTGGTAATGGAGCTCTTTGCATGAACTTATGTATTTTTCTGGATGCTTATCCTCTATAACAGTGTTTTCAAATCTGACCTTCTCTTGTTTAGATGACCAGTATTTGTTTGAGAATATAATACAATTTATGTAAAAAATGTCTGTGGTCAAATGCATTCGAGCAATATTGGATTACAAAAATAAATGGATTTTCTTTAATATGAAGTATTTGTAAATATGTAAGAGATCTATGTTCTTGAATTTTCAAGACGGTTTACTATGACAAAATTCCAATATTGTTTAAATATCAATTTCTTTTTCTTTTTCATTGACTATTTTCTCAGCTTTTATATATACATTTGGACAAGGGAATCTATGGGTATATATACTTTTTGTTCAATTTAATTTAATTATTTCTGATGACCAAATTTTTGTTTGTTTGTTTTTTAAATTTTTCCAGCTTTGGTCTTCAGGAGCTCTTTGACTTGGCTCCTGTGTCACCTGGACATATGTCCATCATTGTGTATCATTTGAGCACTTTCTTGCTTTCTGACTCTAAGTGTTCCAGGCTCATCCTGGGTACTTGCTATGCTAGTCCTAAGATCAGCTTTTTCTTCAAGGTGCCACTGGGGAAGAATGGTATTTAAATTCAAGATCTGAACACTAAGTGTGCTTCTTGCTACTGGAATGTCCTTGTTCCTAGGCCTGCTCAGCTGGCAAAGAAAAGATACATATGTGTGTATACCAACATGTATTTGATACATATCTATGCAATTTTTTATTTGTAACCATTGTATCATTATTAAGCTAAGCATGAGTTGATAGTGATGTTGCTAACTGCAATCTATTACCATGTGGATCATACCAGTCTCCTCCCTTTGCTTATCTGTAACTTCACATTCCAACTGATGAAAAACCTGCCTCCTACCATGAGCCATCCATTACTTAATTGTTCATCCTGTGTACATGTATATTGGTTTCAGAACTGTTAATTCATCCCCCACATGAGAAACAACTTCATCAACTAGAGCTGCGGTCCCCAACCCCTGGGCTGCAGACCAGTACCAGTCTGGTCCATGGCCTGTTAGGAACTGGGCCGCACAGCAGGAGGTGAGCAGAGTTGGGGGGCAGGGGAGGGGGAAGCAAGTCTTCATCTGTATTTACAGTTGCTCCCCGTTGCTCTCCATTGCTCACATCACTGCAAAGGCTCCACCTCCTGTCAGACCAGCGGTAGCATTAGATTCTCATAGAAGCACGAACCCTACTGCAAACTGGGCATGCAAGGGGTCTAGGTTGGGTGATTCTTATGAGGATCTAATACCTGATGATCTGAGGTGGAGCTGAGACAGTGATGCTAGTGCTGGGGAACAGCAGCAAATACAGGTTATCATTAGCAGAGAGGTTTGATTGCATAATAAATGTAATGTGCTTGAATCATCCCACAACCACCAACCCCACTGCCCTAGTCCGTGGAAAAATTGTCTTCCGTGAAACCAGTCCCTGGTGCCAAAATGGTTGGGGACCATTGAACTAGAGTATAATGCTTATGAATAGTTTCTTTTGCCTTTATTCCTTCATATGCTACTCATCAAAATTACTTAGATTAGTATCCCCCACCTCCCCTGACACACACACTTCAGAGAGGTTTTTTCCTATATTTGTAAAACAGGTAAACTATTTTGTCAAATTTTACATTTCTTTCTGGAATGCCCCAACCTCCTATTTGTTTTTAATCTTCATATATTATATTTCACTATTTTTGTTATAATTCACATTGTGTCATAAATTTCTATTGATATTGAAAAAGGTATAGGGTCATTTTTCATTATAGCATCATAAAAAATATTTTTATGAGCCTATACCACTTCCTGTGCTTTCTTTATTCAAATTCCCTCCCTCTGAAACTCTAGTAATAATTGATTTCTTACTGTCTCTATAGTTTTCCTTTTCCAGAATGTCATATAAATGACATAGCATACAATATATCTTTTTCAGAAGTTTTTTCACCTACCTATATGCATTTAGGATTCATCCATGTCTTTGTGTGGGTTAATAACCCATTCCTCTCTATCCTTAGATGGTACCCCATTGTATAGATGTACCAGTGTTTGTACATGCATTCACTTATCACCAAATTAACTTCCAAAGTGGCTGTACCATGAATGAGAGTTCTCTGTTGCTCTTTATTCTTGCCAGCATTTAGTATTATCAGTTTGCTAGATTTTAGTCATTGTAATAATTGTGTAATGGCAACTCATTATTGTTTTAATTCACATTTCCTTAGTGACATGATGTTGAGCATCCTTTCATAGACTTATTTTCCACATGTAAATTTTTTTCTGGGTTAGATGCTTGGTCAGATGGGTTAGCCCATTTTTAAATTGGTTTGTTAGTTCTTTCATTACTGAGTTTAAAGTATTTTTGTATATTTTAGATGCAATTTTTTAATCAAATATATCTTTTACAAATGTTTTCACCTAATGTTTCACTTTTTTTTTTTATTCTTTAAATGGTGCGTTGCACTTAGCAGCAGCATGCATTTTTATGAAATTTAACTTATCATTTATTTTTCTTTCATGTATCATGCTTTCAGTATTGCAATTCAAAATTCACTACCAGACCCAAGGTATTTAGGTATTCTCCTATTTTTTTTCTAGAAGTTTAGAGTTCTGCATTTTATATTTAGATCTATGTTCCATTTTGAATTTCTATTTTTTCTGTAAGTAACAAAGTACAGGTAGTACAAAATGTCTGACTATTTCAGCACCTTTTTTTTGAAAACTATCATTTCTCCAATGAATTGCCTTTACATATTTTTAAAACAGTTGACTGAATTGTGTATGTTTATTTCTGAACTCCTTATTGTACTTTCTATATACATATTCATTGATTTATGTTTCTATTCTTTTATCAATATCATGCTGTATTGTTTAATGAGGCTCTGGTAAGTCTTGAAGTAGCAGAAGATTTACGGTATTGTCTTCTTCAAATTGCAGGAATGAATGTTAAAGAAAAATGACTGCATTGTATAAGATAGGTTGCAAAAAAATATGCCATTCCATTTAGAGGAAATAAAGTCATCAAAGGAATAAAATAATAATGTGATGCATTTCCCAAAAATTATTGGTAAATTAGCTTCATCTGTGATAATTGGGCACAGAAATAGAGGCAAACTTAACTATCAGTTGTATCACATTAAGTATATCAATAAGTGTTTCAGTGTTATTTGTGAAACAATGATAATAAAGCCTACTTCATAAATATATTTAAGGATCAAGGTATAAAATATTTATTCAACTGAACTTGTTGTTAATGTCATTTTTAACATTAAGATCATAATAGATCAATAAATGGGATAGCATTTGGAAAAAAAGTAGAACTTAAGTGATTCAAGTGGTGTCATAGGTATAATATTTGATGCAACTTTAAAAAGTATATTTAGGTAGCATTGCATTGAGGAAGAGTTGGCACCTAACTTAAGGAACAGATATCCAATATATGAACATGTCTGTTTTTCTTGGCTGGTGTTCCTTTGCTTTAAAATTTTCCTTTTGTATTGTGCTTTTGTTAGAGTGGACTTATCAGTTAGGAACTTCATAGAATCATTTTTTTTTTAAGTTGGAGAATTGAGTAGTCTTATTTTTCACTTGAAATATAATTAGATAGAGCTAAGGTTCTTGGAACTATAATTTGAACACTACCTGAATTCAAACATTAGAAAAGAAACCTAACACTAAAGATTCAGAAGATTTTTGGTTCAGATCACAGCTTTTAAGAACTAATAGATGATATAAATCTCAAAAAACAGAAAATATACTATTTTCAGAAATTGTTTCATAGTCTTATTCTTGAATTAAGGATATAATGTCAATTCTTATAGATAGGTAGAAACACATAACTCAGAAGAAGTATCAACATGGTAAAAGGATATCATAATTTCTGAAATTTTCTATTAATATTGGTATGGAGCTATTTTTTACCAAAATACGCAAAGCATCTCAGGGTTTCTTATATAAACTTTTATGAGCAGTTTAGATTGATTTTATAGGCTCAGTATTATTAAAATGACTATGAAGATTTCTGTCTAAACCATTTGTTTTACATGACATTATTAAGGAATTGTGCTTTATTAAGTTCTTGTAAATAATATACTGATAGAAAAGTCATGAATTATATCATTAAAAAGCTTATCACCTGCAAGTAGATAAAGAGCTGTACATAAAACAATTAGAGCTGGGAATTGTGGCACATGTGTGTCGTCCTAGCTACTCAGGAAGCTGAAGCAGGAGAATCATTTGAGTCCAGGAGTTCAAGGTGGTGGTGCATAATGATCTCACCTGTGACTAACCTCTGCATTCCAGCTGGGGCAACATAACAAAAACCTGTTTCTTAAATAACATAACATAACATAACATAACATAACATAAAAAGTCTAAAGTAGGAGTCTAAAATAAGAGTTTATAAGAAAAAAGACAAATCCCAATTTAAGCAGACTTCTAAAAATGTACTTTCTTGCTTTAAAATACCTATTTTTTTCTGAATATAAAATAATTAATACTAATTTATATGTTTTCAAAATATTGAACAGAGGAAATACACACATAAAATCATTGAACATCTCAAACGATGGCAAAACACAATGAAACACATGAAATACATTTGTGGGTTTGTATACACACAAATATATGTGTGCACATATATACACACTACTATCATTGAAAATGCATATTTAAAATCAATTTTGCATACATATATGCATATACTTGTATGCATTTGTGTATTAAATGCATATGTATAGCACATATATGTATATATGCATATGTCAATATAGAAACATTCATATATATTAATGTACGTATGAATACATGCACATGTGGTTTTACCTAAGTGGTATTTTATACACAAATATGAACATACACTTACATCATACACAGTATTTTTCTGTTAATATTTTATAAGCAAGGGACAATTCTTCATATGAAGATTTCTTTCTTGGCAAAATGGCAGACTAGATACCCTAAAATTTTCTGTCATTTAAATTAAATAAATGAATACTAAGCCAATGATGCTAGATAAATATTCCAAAACTCTATATCCTAAAATAAAAAGATCAGCTTGAAAGAAAATGAAGTAATCCTTTGCTGTCAGGGAAAGACATCACTTTGAAGAAAATTATGGAAGGGTAGGGCCATGATGGTGAACTTGAAGCAGCCTGTACATGATACAAAAAGCATTGAAAGTGAGGAATAGATATTCACCTTTGGCTTGATCGTCTAAGAGAGAGCACTGGGAATCAACTGAGAGGCAACAGTAGGCACCCAAAATGAAGGAGAGGAAAATGGGGCAATCCACTTAGTAGAATCAGAAGTACCTGAGGAAGTCAAGCACACATGGGGAAAGGACAGAGGAGAGAACCATGGGGCTTTACACTTCTCCCATAGACGAAATTTGAGCTGTGGAAGGGTCCTTCCACTGCAGCAGGCCCAGGATAGATTCAGAGAACTGCCTGGAGACTGTGCAGTAGCATTGTTCTGGAGATAAGGAACAGCAAGGTCCCACTGGATTTGGAACTATGGATGCTGCAGCTGGCACAATGCAAAGGTCACAGCCTCAGTGCACTGTGTCTACCTGGGTGGGTCAGCTCCACCACTGCCAAATCTCCATCATCACTACTGGCCTGTGGAGTGAGCAAGAAGGCTGAGAACACTTGCACACCTGAAATGGGCACTTCATGTTCCAGTTGCCATTGGAGGACCCAGTCAGAACAAGTGCCCACAGCCGTGCACCTGCTGCCGCCACAGCCTAGGTCGCCGTACCCAGCCACTGCTATAGCAAGACCTGGGAGGAGCATGTGCCCATGGCTCCTGATGCCTGCCACCAGGCTAAATCAAAAACCAATTGACCTGAGCATGGCAAACACCTAAGCTGTCATTCTCTGCCTACCACTGAGCACTACCACTGCTGTAGGACCTGGGCAGAGCAAATGCTTATAAATTTGGCACCCACTGTGACTGCCTAGCTAGCCCTGCCAAGCCACCACTGCTGCTGCTGCTGGCAGACATGAACCAAACCCTCATGGCCACCTTCCCTGACCCACCTGACCTTTCAGCAGTGGCTTGGGAACCATCCCAGCCCTGCATTCAAATATTCCCCAGCACTTGCTTGGACTGTGACAACCCAATTCCTATTCCCAAGGGGAATGGGAATATGTAGGATAGCAGCAGTGTTAGAGGCTTACAATGCTTCTGCCTTTCTCCTGCCTGGTCAATCTTCTGGAGCAGGACTCAAGCACACCATCCACAGACCTGTCTCTCTCTTCACTGAGCAACAGAATCCCAGTAGAGAAGGATAAGTTTACCACAAAGTTATCTGTTTTGAGCTGAGAGGACAGTTTCCAGATGAGAAGGAACAAGTGTAAGAACTCTGGCAACATGAAAACAACAGACTGTTTTGACATCTCCAAAGGACTACAGGGGCTCTCCAGCAATAGACACCACCCAAAAGGAAATTATTGAAATGTCAGACATGGAGTTCAGAATATTGATCACAAGTAAGAAGAATGGGATTGATGAGAAAGTTGAAACCGACAAAATGAAACCAAAAAAATTAATTCAGAATGTAAATGAAAAATTCACTAAAGAGATAGATAATCTAAGAAAGCATAACATAACTTCTGGAAATGAAAGAGTCACTTAGGGAATTTCAAAATTCAGTGGAAAGTTTTAGCAATAGACTAGATCAAACAGAATAAAAAATTCCAACCTTGAAGACAACCTTAAATTAACCCAGGCAGTCAAAAAAGAAGAAAGAATCAAGAAGAATGAATAATCTTTCCAAGGAATATAGGATTATGTAAAGCAAACAAATACAAGAATCATAAGTGTTACAGAGGGAGAAGAAGAAAAAGTAAAAATCATGGAATGGAGAAAAAACTTTACTGCCAGAGATTTAGACAACCCGATATAAGAAGATCAACAAACATATGGAATATTCATGGACAATGAAATATCACCGAGGCACATAAGCATCATTCTGGCCAAAGTAAAGGAAAAAAATCTTGCAAGCTGTAAAATAAATGCATTAAATAACTTACAAGGGAAAACCTATCAGACTAACAGTAAAACTCTCAGCAGAAACTCTACAAGCTAGAAGGAATTGGGGCCTTATTTATAGTCTTCTTAAATAGAATAACTCCAGGCCAAAAAAACTATATCTCAAAACACTAATATTCACAAATGAAGGAGAAATACATTTTTCCCAGTCAACTAAGGGAATTTGTCACCCCTAGACCTGCCTTACAGAAAATTCTTAAAAGTTCTGTATACATAGAATGGAACAATTGATACTCACCAATGTAAAAATACCCAAAAGTTAAAGCTCACAACTCTTATAAAACGGTAACAAAATAGAGGAGAGAAAAACAACTAGCTATTATTCAACATCACTAGCAGAACACTTTCCCACATTAACATTGAAGGTAAATATCCTTAATGCTCCACTTAAAAGATGCAGACTGACTGAACGAATGAAAATCACAACCAAATATATGCTGTCTCCAAGAAACCCTTCTAACTCACAAGGATCCTCATAGACTCAAGGTAAATGGATGGAAAAAAAAATATTGCACCAGAATGAAACCAACAATGAGGAGGAGTAACTATTCTCATATGAGATAAAACGGACTTTAAATCAGCAATGATAAAAGAAAGAAAAAAAAAGACAGAGACGGTCATTGTATAATGATCAGCCAAAAGCTAGTAGGAGTAGCTGTTCTTATATGATGTAAAATCAACTCCGAATCAACAATGATAAAAAGAAATACAAAGATAGTCATTATGTAATGATAAAGGGAACAATTCAACAAAAAGATGTAATAATCTTAAATACAGATGATCTAACAAAGGAGTATCCAGATTCATTAAACAAATTCTATTAATGCAAGATCAATGGAAAAAAATAAACAGCAACAACACAGTAGCCAAGGACTTCAGCATTTCAGTAACAAACTAGACAGATCATTGAGGCAGAAAATCTATAAACACTGGACTTAAATGAGACTCTGGGGTAACAGATATTTACAGACCATTCTACCACAAACTATAAAATACATTTTTCTCATGAGTACATGGGACATGTCCCAAGATTGTTAATATGTTAGGCCAAAAAGCAAATCTCAGCAAAATCAGACATACTTAAATAATACAACATATCTTCTTAGATCACAGTGGAACACAACTGGAAATCAGATTCAAAAGAAACTCTCAAAACTACACAAATACATGGAAATTAAAAAAATGTACTACTGAATAATACTTGGGTCAATGACAAAATTAAGATGGAAATTTAAAAAATTTTCCAGTTGAATGACAAAGGTGGCACAACCTTCCAAAGTCTCAGGCTACAGAAAAAGCAATACCAAGAGAGAAGTTCATAGCTCTAAATTCCTAAATAAAAAAGACAGAAATATCACAAAATAACAACTTAATGTCACACCTCAAGGAACCAGAAAATGAAGAAAAAAACCAAAGCCAAAGCTAGGAGAAGAAAAAATAAAATAAAAAAGATAAGAGCAGAACTAAACAATATGGAAATTTAAAAAACAATACAAAGAATCAATAAATGAAAAAGTTTACTTTTTGAAAAAAATGAATAAAATCAATAGACCACCAGATGGATTAACCAGAAATAGAAAAGAAAGGATTCAAATAAGTTCAATCAGAAATTAAAAAGGAGACATTACAACTAATTTCACAAAATGTAATCTAAGACTACTATGAAAACTTCTATTCACTCAAACTAGAAAATCTAGAGGAATGGATAAATTGTTGGAAACACACAACCTCTCAAGCTTGAATCAGGAAGAGATAGAAATGCGGAACAGACAAATAATGAGCAACAACATAGAAACAGTAATACAAATTCTCACACTGAAAAAAGCCCAGGAACAGATGGATTCACAGTCGAATTCTACCAGACCTGCAAAGAAGAACTGGCACCTATCCTACTTAAATTGTTTCATAACATTGAGAAGTTCCCTCACTTATTCTACAAATCATTATCTCACTAATACCAGAGCCAGGAATGGGCACAATAAAAAAGAATGCTATACACCAATAACTTTCATGGACATAGATGCAAAAATCTTCCACAAAATGCTAACAAACCAAATCCAACTGCATATAAAAAAGATAATTCACTATGATCAAGTGGCTTTCATTCCAAGGATGCAAGAAT